>JANHFX010014980.1:0-26828 GCA_027560015.1 Chloroceryle amazona | reverse complement strand
TTTATTCTTGTAGGTATGGTTGGACTCGGTGATCTACAAGGTCCTTTCCAACCACAATTATTCTGTGATTCTGTGATCATATAGATGCTTTGCTGGTGCTTCTTCACAGAGGAAGCTGCTACCCCTTTTTTTCCTATAGTAGGAAAAATGGAACTGCTAGACTCCAGCTTCCAGTAAGAAATTAAGTTTCAGCTTATACAAGGTTCAAACCACTGGAGTCATAAAATGTTACAAGATCTGCCAAGCCCTATAAATGTTGGGGATTTGAAATGTCTCTGTTACAAGCAGCCCTTGTGGAGTTGGGAGAAAACATAGCTACTTTCTGCCATTTAATTTCAGTTTGAAATTTAGCACTTCTTTCTTTAAGTATTCTTATTTCCATTAATAATTGAGTTGTTCATTTGCAATTAATTTACAGGCTTAGAATAGTCAAACTTTGAAGGTGTTTGTCAGCACTGGATATAGAAATTGCAGTTTTTTAGTGCTGCCATGGTGCTGCTTTTGCACAGATACTGGTCTTACTTATTTTTATGTGTAAGAGCATTATGGCAAAGGTGATTTGGTTCCACAGTCATTGTCATGCTGTAATTCAGTGATTTATTTATTTATTTATTTCTCCCCTGATCTAATGTCCATTTTTCTTTGTAATCATTGTAATTAATGGTAGAGGACAAAAGATCCCCCGCACCTCTGTTAAAGGATTGCAGTAACATTAACAAAGCCATGTTTCATTCTGCAAAGCCAGAGCATGAATTTCTAGCTCTTCCTGTGTGTTCTGCAGAGAGCAGTTATGCTAATTAGAGAGCCTAGGGAGGCTGGTCAAGGAGAATCACTGGTTGCCAATTCAATTGGTGGTCCAGTGGAGGAGAAAGTATGTTGTAGGTGAGAAGAAAGTGGTAAGTACAGGATAAATCAGTGCCCTAATAGTGAGAACAGCAGCAGTAGAATATTAGTGCCATCTGGTGTTCAAAAAAAAGAATTGCTGTCTATGAACTCAAAAGGAGCGTTCTGTTCCTTACTGCTTCTTGTTACATTTGTGTTTAGCTGAGTCCCGGGATGCCCAAGATTCACCAGTTACTGCTGCACAAGTTGGAGAGGGAGTTACAAGACATTCTGGACCACGATTCAGACTTGATAATACGGTTAGTCATATCAAAGTAACCATGTAAGATAACTTTTTCATTTGTGATGAAATCACATTCATTTGTGATGAAATCTTTGAGGGGCTAAGACTGGGTGCAGCATTCTAGGTGCAGCAGTATCATAAGCACCCAGTATGGAGAGGTAGTCTCTGTGATGGACCTACTGTCTATGTTCCCGTTCATACAACGCAGGATGCTCTTCCCACTCTTTGGTGCCAGGGCATACTGTGGGCTTACGCTCAGCTCCCTGTCTGCGAGACTTCCGGGTTCTTTTTCACAGGGCTGCTCCTTGGGCAGGCCTCAGCTTGGACTGGTGCATGGGGCTCTTCCCTCCCACGTGCTGGACTTTGCATTTGCTCTTGCTGAGTTTCATAAGATTTCTGTAGCGCCTTGTGAGGTCCTTGGAGATGTGAGCCCTGCCATTTAGCATATCAGATGGTCCTCCCAGCTTAGTGACATCTGCAAACTTGACAAAAGTATCGTATTGCCTCCTCTGGGTCATTGCCAAAGGTGTTAGAGGACAGGTCCTAAGACAGAGCCCTGTGGTACTCTGCTTGTACCTCACCTCCTGGTAAGTGTAACCTTCTAATTGCTGTCCTCTGAGCCTGATTATCCAGTCAATTTTTTATCATCTCACCCAGAGGTCCCATCATTTTGTCAGGAGATAAAGGCAGTATTTAAAAATGCTGTGTACAATCTGTGTATATGAAATCACTTGTAAAACTACATTTTTTTATGTATATGTTGAATACATTCATATAAGGTGTATATAATGAAAAATATAGGGGGCTTATAGTCCCCTATTTCCTCAGTGCACATTTTAGTTTGGGAAGAAATGTTCATACATAATTCTTCAAAATTTAGAAGAACGCTCATCCTCTGTTTCGTGACTTTTTAGAGCATACCTCAAAATTAAGGAAGATAATATATTAGGATATTTTTAGTTATAATTTCATAGAATTAAATTTTTGAGTCAGTCTCCTGTGTGCAGAAAGTGCAGTATTGCAAGTACTTGTAAAATTCCTGATTTTGTTTGTTTGTGTATCGCATCTATGTTCCTCTGAGATCTACCATTGTACTGAAGTGGGTCTGTGATGAGAAATAGCCAAATCTGACCACCAGAAGATAAAATAATCTTCCAGGTGTCATGATTTGAATGCCGTTCTGAGAAGCTTTATAATAATATGTGTGTGTCTGTGTGTGTGTCTGTGTGCTGAGGGGAGGGGCTGTTGGGGTGTGATGTGTCTGGCACATGGGGTGTGAATGTTTTGTACTGAGCAATGATGAATCTGTATTGGCCTGACTGTGCAGAACATGAAGGCTTCTACACTTGAACTGAGCTCAGAATTAAATCTGTATGTTTAAAGCTCAGAATAAAATGCGTAGGTTTAAAGTCTTAATTCTGGACATCTGAATCCACAGTAATAGGTGTGTTATTTCATCCTAGGAGGTACATTCTGAAGTAGTATCCATGACCTTGGGTTCAGAGGCTTTCATGCAAGGAATACCCTGTGACTTATCTTCAACAGTTTCCACTGGAAGCTTATTGACTAGTGAAACATTGGATGTAAGCCCTGTTGGTACTGGTAAGTGTGTTTTGTTGTAACAGGAAAACTGTTTATTTTATAGTTGAATGGGTATTACCCAGTGGACATAAGTTCTTCTGAAATAAGCTAGTGCAGTACTTCATTTAAGAATGTTTAATTTGTCTTATAGAGTTCAGTGTAATTACTATGTGCTCATGATTTTTTTTTACTTCTATAATAATTTAACCTCAGAACACATTTGCTTTGACAAAGGATGTTTTGAGTTTTATTAAGCAACTGTAACACTAGCAGTCTTCAGGTGGCAAAATTTAAAAAAAAAAATCCTCAAATGGTAGTGATAATTTAATTTTTTTCTAATCAATATATATCCCTCAAATGGTAGTGATAATTTTTTTCTAATCAATATATATCATAGATTGTTACAGAGCTATGATTATTGTCTTGCTGTTAAGAGAATTGTTTCAATATCTGCTTGTCACCAAAGTAATAACTTATTTGTAAAAATGGCATTGTAGTGCCATATTGACTTAATAGTGTTCTGGGAAATGTGTGTTTCTATCCTTTTTTGCTTTCAGTCTGCCTCTTGATCTTACTAGCTTTTCATGAAATTAAAAAGAATTCCTTTACAATAAATATATAGTTGCTTCTATATACTGACATTATCACTTATCAACATGGGAAGTGAGTTCAAATGTGTAGTGACCTGTGTTTTTCTTTACTTAAAGGCTTAATATTGTGTTAATCTGACTCATCCAATCTCATAAATAACCATATGTGTAGATGAGTTATTCCATGTTTATAAATCAGTTTTTGATGACTACAGTTTGTACAGCCTTAGATTTCAGTGGCTCATTTCAAACCTAATGTTCTTTCTAAACTTGTATGTGTTGTTTTGAGTAATAACCCTCATAACTCATGTGATGAATCTGTGTTCTGTTGTCATAAGAAAGCTGAACCAAATTCTTAAGATAACTTTTTGGTAGCTTTTCTTTTCTACTGGCTTTTCAGTTGTGGAAGAAAAAATACCAAAGGTTTTTCCTGCTCAGCTGCATTAATCCGTTTTTCAAGTCTAGCAGTGTCTTCACCATATCCTCAGTGCTTAATAATGTCCTTTTCTGGTAGCTTTGTAAGCAAGTCTTCTGTAAGTGTATAGACAAAGAGGGGTTGGTGTGCAAACTAGGAATATGATTTTGATTCCCTCATTTCGTGTGTTGGTATTAGGCAATTTCTGTTTAAGCATGAATAAAACAACTGCATGATGTCATAAATATACTTAAAATGACATTAATGGATTCACACATTTATATGCGATAGGAACTAAAATAGGTTAGTTAGATTAAATGACAATATTAATTCTTTTCTGATTGTATTGTTTCAGTATTTCCTGTACTCTAAAAGTGCTAAGCTGTACTGACCGCTACTTAATTAGACATTATCAACCTAGATTCTTGGTAAGGTTTGTGGGACTGTTGACATGAGACAATGAAAGAAGCAAAACCCCAGAGCTCCTGATGAATATTTCAGGATACTGTTACCTTTTTCAGGTGATTTCATGAAATGGTTTATATGCAAAACTGTGAACATCTAGCTTATATTTCAGGATTGTCTTCTGATCATACGGATGATGGAATTTGGAGAGAAACGGCAAACCACCTTTGGAACTCCTCGCTGCCTTTAACCTTGCGGCAGAGGCAAGATAATTTATCTGGAGCATCTGAAGCTCAATTGCTAGGAGATATGTACCTTTATAAAGGAAGACAGATGCAGAAGATCTCAGGGAAATACACAGGTGACTTGAACTGCTACTCAGAGGACAATAGACATTTCCAAGGTATTTGCCATTTTCAAGCATTTTTGTGCTGAAATATCATGCAGGATGAGGAGGAGTTTACTCTGTTATGTGTTAGTCTGTTTTCATCTCACATGGTGCGGTTGGGTATCTGATCACAGTCTAGTTCTGTGCAGCTTCCTGCTACCATGTCTAGGCTGTTTATCCATGCCAATTTTATTACTTGTTTATGCACAATTTTCTCTTTGGGAAGATAGAGACAATAATATATAATACTTTACTATTCATGTAGGGTCACATAGTTTGAAATGCCGATTAACAGACTGGTGGGAGTTCTGTGCTCTCTAGAAAAATGTAACAATCATGAAAGTAAGAATATTTTTATTATCTATTGTGAAGTTCTCACCAGTATTTTATCTTGAATCACTTTCTTCTGGAATGTTTGGAACCTGGAATCATAGAATTCTAGATTAGTCTAAACTGGCAGAGACTTCTAGTTACGTGATCCAAATTCTTCTTCCCACTCACAGCAGAGCCCACTTAAAGGAGGTTGCTTAAGGCCTTGTCCAGGCAAGTTTTGAGTAGCTCCAAGGGCAGAGATTCCAAACCCTCATGAGCAACATTTAACAACTTCCTTCTTTTCCTCTCTCTCTGGGCCCCAATTTCCTGTGTTCCATCTTGTGTCTGTTAACCCTTTTTCTTTCACTGAGCATGTTCAAGAAGTCTGACTGAATCTTCTATGTATAGTCTCTTAAGATGCAGTAGACAGCAGAGACTTATGTGCCCCTTCCCCTACACCCCTAAGTTTTAAGACTGAACAAACTCAGCGTTCTAGCTTCTCTTTGAACATTGTGTTTCATCCTTTTATTCATCCTTGTGGTTCTTCATTGGACTTCCTCTACTGTGTCACTGTACCGGGAAGCTCACACTACTTTTGATGCAGTCTCACAAGTGCTGAACAGAGAGCTTACAGACTTCAGCTTCTCATTAAAAATATAAAATGGCATAAGCGTAGCACTTCCCTTCTGCTTTTTGTACCTGCATTGTATCAGAATGAAACTTGAATGCTTTAAAGATTGTTTGTTTGTTCTTTTTTACAAGCTAGTATTTGTATACCTGTAGAATTCCATATGTTTATTGCATGTAGAAGCAAGGTGTGATGTGTCTGTTGTTTTTTTTTTGAGATGGGTTGGTTTGAGGTTTGTTTGTTGTTTCTTTTTAAAATACTCTTTTCTTATAGCTCTAGCAGCTGAACTTGATTTTCCTGAAATGGGGAGAGATTTTCCAAACTTCCATCATCAGCTCTTTCTGCCTTTGGAACCAAGTCTTGACTCTGATACCTCATCATCCTGTTCTCAATATGGAATATTAGAAGACAGTAGAGAACTTAGCAAGGTACTACAGGAAAACACTGATGGAAGAAATATTAAGCCAAAGTATTTCTGTAAGATTTAAATATATATAATCCCTGTAACTGTCTTCTCATTAGAAGAAACACAATATTTTTTGGTATACTTGGAGTGGTTTTGCTGGTTGTAGCAGAAATATGATCCAACAATCTAATATTACCTTTAATTTTTTTATCCTTCATATTTCTGAGAAAATAAATCTTAAACCAAGTTGGTTTGGTTTTGTTGTGGTTGTTTTGTTTTGTTTTCCTGCCAGTAGACTTCAACATTTTCAACAAAAAGTCAAGATGCATCTACGTTTCTAGAAGTGGGAAACTCCAGTTTGAATACACAAAGAGGCAGCCTGCCTTCCAGTCTTGAAAAAAATGGTCCAAACGATGTATCAGCAGAAGAGTCTGATAAAGAAAGTGTTACTGCAGGTAGGTACAGTCCAGTCAGATTACTGCTGTCAAAATCCACTTGCCGCCAATATGGCAATACCAACGATTAAGGTGAGTTTACTGCATTGAAACTGAGAAGGAATTTTTTACTTCTCTGTTAGCCCTACTTTGAAATGTCTTAACTTCACTGTCACTCTCTCACACGGTCTTCACCACCACCTCTCATGGGTAGAACTAAATTTTGTGCAGTTCTTTCTTTCCTCAGTCGCTATCACTTCAGCACAAAAGCAGGCCTGGATATTTAAGTCACCGTAATGGATATTACATGACTTGTGCAGCAGTTAGGGTGTTGGTGGAGAAATACCAATTTGGCTGAAACTGTCAGTTTAAGTACTCTTCCAAATACTATTTTTTTTTCAGGCATATCCATAATTTTGTAAGTTTGAGGAACTTAAGCTCCATAAATTTAAATTTTCCAGGGTATAGGTCTTACTCATTTTTCTTTTATACACTGTTTCCTTCAAGAATCCATTGAATTTCCCTATTCCACTGTTAAGTAACACCAGTTGTCATTATGTACTGCATGCAGTGATACTTGGTCTGATTATAGAATTGCTTTATATATCTACAAAATTAAAGGAGGGGAAGAGAGAGGGAGGTATAAACTCTTTAGATTACAACATAGTAATTAATTTGTATATTATTGTACAGCAGCATTAAGTTAACAGCAGTTTGTGGTAGGAAAAGTGTTGTTTTTAATGTTTTACGGTTGAATTTAAATTACTTGATGTTTCATGTCTTCTAAAGAAAAGGCCCAGTCTGAAATTCCAGAGTATAAATGGTAAAATCTCAGTGTAGTTTGTCAGCACCATCACAAAGTCTGTCCCTAAATACATACTAAGAAGCAACAACAAGTGTTGTTTCTTGAAGCTGTTTTGTGTACAGTGAAGGAATCATTTTATGTGTTAATGGTGTTATTGACTTGAAATTCTACTGTCAGCTAGAATTTTGACTCTTGATGATTTTTGAAACAGAATCTGATGGATCTTTTCTCCCACTGCAATTAGACTCTACTCTGAGCAGTCACTGCCGGAATGTTGATCCACCACTGGACTTTAATGCTACGTTACAGAGATCTTTTGAGCAAACCTCTGGAATTAAAAAATGGGGCAATGAGAACTGTATTTCATTGGCCAACGAATATGAAGAACTGGCAAGAAATGTGGAATGTATGAATCTCCAGTGTTCAATGGAAGATCTACGAAATGAAAGTCTGAAGTCAATGGAAGAGCAAAAATCATTTTATCAGCTAAATACCACACCAGTTGCAGTGGATGCAACTTTCCCTCTTCACTTAGTGAAAGACTCTGCATCTGCTGAAAAATTACCGGTGGAAGCATTTGATAAGTATGTGAAGCTTCCTGAAAAATCAGTTCATGTATGTGAAGCAAATAAGGCTATGGATCTGGATTCTCAGTGCAATATAAATAGAAGGGAGCCAGACAAAAGCTTTCCAGAAGTACAAAAATCTTTGAGGATTCACAGAGAAACTAACTTGGAAGACTCGGACATTCATTTACAGGCTGTTGTACAACAGCATGGTTCTCTCCTGGAAAGACATGAAAAACATTCTAATTCTGTGCCCAGAAGCTCATGTCATATTCCAGTCTGGGTGAGCAAAACAGATTTCCCAAGAAGTAATTTGTGCACATTTTTTTGTTGAGTTTTTTTCTTGTTACACCACGTTATTTTTAGATCTTTACTACCTGAAACCTTGGCAAATGTTGATTTTATGATTCTAGTTCAATACCTGCATGTTTCCTGGGCTTCTCACCTGCTTCTTTCAGATCATAGCACTGAAATAATTAGTGGTAGCTAAAATGAGCTGAAGCTGTCATGATTGTTGGAGGAGCTGTAATGTCTCTATTGCATCCCCATCCTACAGCATCAGTTTTTGTAGCACATGCAGCTGTACTACATGGCACAGTTCCCCAACTGAACAGCCCCCCTGTCCCCTTTTAGAAGCCTGAGGGAGGTAAATAATTTAACTAAAGAATAAGCAAGCTTAAGGAAGTAACTTTGAGGTAGCTTTAGAAAGTTTAACCCAGAGCTAAGTAATTTAAACTTGAGGCAAGTGAAGGAGAGGTGGAGGTTCTGTTGGTACTTGGTTGCTTTGGGTTATTTAGGACTTTTTTGTATTCTATACACGTTAAAAATACTTGGCATTGGATTTAGGGTCCAGGATTTGCATACACAAAAACCTCAGGCAAAGTGCTCTTTCTGTATTTCATTCATTGCCTGGGGGATGACTTCTTTTTACGTGTTGAATGAGCCTTCTCCTTCTGTAAAGGTAACAGCTGTTGCTATTGCTGGAAATCAGGATTTTTGTTGTTTTTTTCCACTGAAGTCCTGTATAATTTATTGTCTAGGAGACTGAGTCAGGACGTGGTATTACGGAAGAACCCGAACTCACTCTGATAAGCTCAAATGACATCAGTATGGCAGAATCAGACATTGAACATACTAACCCAGAGAAAATTAAGGAGGACAAAGTCAGCAGCCCAGTATGTGTGGATGTGTCTGAATTTGATGTTTTTACTGAGGTAAGTCCTTATTATCTAATGTAATGTAATGAGCAAAGGGTCTTTAATGGATTTTTTTTTTTTAAGTTTTAAAGTAGCTTTTTAATGCTTACTACCAAGATCCATTTCTGATGTGTGTTTTGAATCTGTGCTAATGGCACAGAAGTACCACTTCACTCAAAGTTGTGGTATATTTTAAGTATTTCCAATCACCCATTCCTTTTGAAACAGGAGAGAGAATTTTTACCCCTAGCTCCGGATAGAGATTGCTCAGCATGTGTCAGGCCTGACAGTTTTTCCAAAGGCCAGAGCCCCCACGACAGTCACTGTCCATCTCACCACAGTGCAGGTAACGGTCTGTAACTTTGGTATACTGAAGTTGAGATAGGTCTTTATTTACACTATTAAAATCATTAATAAATATACCTCTTCTTTGGAAAACATGGAGCTTATTTTGCTTAGACAAGAGCATCTCGCTGCTCAGACTTTAATTTGTAGTACATTTGACCCAGGCTTTAGTATGTGTCTGAATGACAAAGCAGCATTGATTTAGCTCTTCCTATGCCAGGCTATCTTTCATGAGAGTTCATAGTATCTACAAAACAGGGTTTTTTTTGTCTTGCTTGTCACTACTTAATTTTGAAAACTTCTTTGGTGTTTTGTGTTTTTTTGTCATATAATTCATGCATCTTCACTGCTAGTCCCCAAGCTCCAAAGTCATCACCCCCCCATTCTGATGATAGTGTGGGACATCAGTAAAATACTGAAATATGTTTGTCCAACATGAATAGCAGTAACATGAAAGACAGGAGTTGATAGAACTTTAACAGTTAGAGACTTCTCAGGTCTTTGATATGTTTTGAAGCATCAAGATGCTTCCGATGCAGTATTTATAACAGTATTTGTTGTGGGAGGCCTGTCTACCATTACTAGATTCCATAGGTCTAGATTGCTGCTTGTTTGAGGATTACTCCTGATTCACAATGCCATTCTGCTCCTGCAATCTACAAAAGAAATCAAGCTCAGCATCTTAGGAGAAATGCAGGACTTTACTAGAGGTAGTTCTGCTCACTGTTAAGAGGGAGAAAATACTCAGACTTCTCATTTTCTTTCCTAGTGATGCTGCTGGAGTTTGCAGCTACACCTGGAAGTTTGCAGGAATCTTTTTTAAAAAGAAAGAAGAACTTTATCCAGAAATCTCTGAAAAGAGTGGAAGAAATAAAAAATAAAGAAAGAGAAAATGAAAAGACAGAAGTGAAGCAGTTTCAAAGATCAAAGTCTGAGAAGTTAAGCAGACAAAAGGAGTCTCTTATTTCTGGTAGGTTTGTATGGAGACAAGACAGAGCATGCTGTTTGCTTTTAGTTGCTGTTTTATATTGAAGAATAGATTGCACATTTGTTCCATCTTTGCTATTGTGGACTGGGATAGTCTTTTTCTCAGAGATGTAAGGAGCTCAGTTTCTTTTCCCCACTGTCTGACTACCTCTTTAGTGTTGTAAAGACCTTCATGTGTTCTGTTCTTATTTCCACAACCTGCCCACACATTTGTAGTCATAAGTTGTCCCTGCAAATAATAGTTGTCAAAGCACAACCATTGGAGTGAACTGATGCATCTCTTAATGTCTTGATGGGATCTGGAAGCTGGCTGTGAAGCATGGCTGGCCTTAAGTACAGGCACCAGCCTCATGAGAACTGAAGATTGATTTTTAACACAAGGTATCATCTCCCTTGTGTCCATTCTGCTAGTTTTTTTGTAATAGCGTTTAAAAATCTTTGAAAACATCTCACACTTTTGGGTTAGCCGGACTGGAGATTTAAGGTAGTTTGTTTTTTTAATTAGGAAAAAATGGTGCAGTTGCTAATCAGTTGAAGAAAGTAGGAGAAGTGAAAGTGTCTTCTCCAGAGGACAGGAAGTCTGGAAAAATTGAAACACACCAACCTCCTTCAAGGTATTGCATGAACACAAGTAGGACATGTTTGGGTTAAAAAAACAAAACAAACAAACCAACCCAACTAACAAAAACTGAAGTAGTTTAGTGTTTGTGATCTTCCACTGGGACCCAATGCTGCTTAACAGGAGGGTGGGAGAGAAGAGCCAAGTGTGTGACACAGGTACTGTGGGGAAGTTCCCTTGCACAGCTGCCACTAAAACACAACCTGGTAGCCTGCTCACTTCGTCATCTGAAGGCAGCTGTGCCAATTAATGCATGAAACTATTAATCTAAATTTGAAGCCAGGTTCCCCACTACCCTTAGCCACTTATTAATGGTAATGTGCAGCAAGTACAGCTCCTGAAGATGACAGGAGAGCAGAGTCAAAATTTCCTAACTTCTAGCACTTGAAACAGTATAAACTGTTAAGCTTGTTAACTTATTCCACCTTTGTTACTTCCTAAGAGACACCATTTTTTTCCCACTGTTTTTACAGACTTTATAATCAACTTGCAGAAGTAAAAATCAGAAAGGAAGCAAAAACAACGCCAGAAACTTACACCAAAAACAGAGAAAAGGCCAAAGACTTTCAAAAGGTAATAGAAATGTCAGGGTTGGATGGGACCTCTTGAGGTCACCTAGTCCAACCCCCCTGCTGAAAGCATGTCTGCCTCAAGACTAAGTATTTCTGGTCACTTGAGTAAAAAAGGCTGTGGGGGACTTTCCAGCAGCTGGAAAGTCCCCTTGGCATAATAGCAGGGTTTTTATTCGTCCAAACTTGACTGAATTTCTAGTGTAGGGCAGTTGGATTGGGTGGGAGTGGCTCCTTTTGGCTACTCAAGGTAGCTCAAGAGCACACCTGAGCCTACTGCAAGAATCCCAGCTGCATCTGCCTGCAGTTGCTCTAGTATGTACCAGGAGTAGAACAGACTTGTCAGTTCTTCCCTCTTGCCTTGCTAGGCCTTGAACAACTGAAGGAAAACATTTGCTAATCCTGATAGGCTGGGGCTGCTGCTGGAGCTCCAGGCCCAAGTCCTGCCTTTAGCACTGACCACCTCAAATTTCTTGGGGTGGAATAAACTGCTGCTCTTCCTATTTTTCTGTTAATTAGGGAATCTGTAAAAACAAAAGAGAAATAAGCACACCCCTGCAATGTGGGCTCTTACAAGCAGTAGCACTAACTGAACCCATTTCCCAAACTTGCACCATCCATGACTGATGCTCCCATTCTACGTGTACTATCCCCAGATCTTCCTGTTACACTGGTTGTAGTACTGCTCCTTAAACTACACCACTGTAGTCTCAGGGCTTGTTCTGTTTGCAGAAAATGCTGGAAAAACTAAGAGCCAAGACTTGTAAAGCTCCATGACAGGGAGAAGACTTCGAGCAACAAGGAACACTGCTGCATTGGTACAATCCAAGAAAGCACCAAACAAAGCAGCCTCTGGGAATCCTCAGCTGTAAGTTGTAGGGGAAAACCTCTAAGTAAACAAAACTGGGGGGGTATCTGTTTTAGAAATCACTCCAGAAGCAGATTAACCACTGCTTTAAACATGGCTTGCCTTAAATTGAGTGGACTGACATGGTAAAAACCCTTTCTTCATGTGCATTAGTGTATTAAAGGGAGATGTATTAAGTTTTGTAATATATATAAACCATTTTCAAATAAAGCTTTTTTAAGATCACTTGAAGCCTCAGTATGCAGGTGGTTAAGTACCAGAGCAGGCTGCCCAGGGAGGTGCAGTCACCATCCCTGAAGGTATTTTAAGACATGTAGATGAAGTGCTGAAGGACAGGGTTTGAGGGGTGGGAGTGACAGAGGTAAGTAAATGGTTGGACTCAAAACAATTGTATGATTATCAGGACAAAGTCAAAGCTCAACTTTTGCTATAAAGTTGAGTTTGGTTATCAGCAGGTTGAATAGCAACTGAGTGAATCTGGTCCCACAGATTCAGCCAATTATCCCACAGATGCAGTTAATTACTCAGAGGCTAAGACTGCTGCATTAAGTTTATTTTCACTGAGGTTTTTTTCCAGCCCATGGTGTACAGCTGCTGTTTGTTACCCCATAAGCATAAGACAAAACGAGCTTGTCACTCCATGGAGGAGGCTTTTTGCAATGCAGAGACCTAGCAGTGTAGTATGGAGAGTCATCGCACTCATGCTTCTGCAAGGGCTGCCCAGGCTCTTATCCATTAATATTCTTGTTGCTCCTTTCTCATAAAAGGCCACAGGTGATCAGTTACCTGCCATGATCAGCTTCCGCCCCTTCTTTGCCTACACTATAGCAACAAAATAATCCCAGGCCCCAGCTTTCAGACACTGGTTCTATTTGAATGCTGTGACACCCTATAGAATGAATACCTCTCCAGAGCTTTTCTACAGTGGAGTTCAGTGACACAGGCATGAAAGAACACAGCTGATAAACTTTTCCACTCAAATGACAACTTATACATTCAGCTCTGTTAGCTCTTCTGTAACACCAAGCTGGAGTATCCATCTAAGCTCTGTCACCACATCTCCTAAGAGGCCAGAACAGGCAAGTCACAACTGAACAGGTAGTGGTTTCAAAAGGCTCCCTACACTTCCGAACTGGTTTCCAAGCACTATGCACTATTTCAGTTTACAAAGGTTTGACTAAATTACTGCAGTGGACACTCTAATGAACTGTTCAGAAGAGCTGTGCTGTTCTTCACAGCAGATTTGCAGCAACATCACCAGGACCTGGTGAGGGGAAAAAAATAAAATTAGCTATTTGAACTGTGTTCCTCACATTGCTTCAGCCTAGACAAAGCCATGTTTGCTGTATGATTTCAGGAGATGGTGCTGATATAAAAGCAGCAATGCAGGCCACATATGCACAGACACACCACCTATTAAAGTGTTACAGGCAAAAGTATGATTTCCCATGAGAGCTCCCCCAGTATCATAATCTTCAGTTCCCTCAAACAGAACCAGAGCACTACTCATTGCCCACAGCATTCCCACCCTGCACTTAATCCTTGAACAACTGGCTGAGGAAGAACTATTAACACTTCCATGCAGCTCCAGGAACATATATTGCCAAGGGAAAAGGAAGCAGCAGTATGTACAAGGCTGCTCTCACCACAAGTACATCAACCTATTCTCCACATGCTGCAAAAGCGAACTGCTTACAGAACCTGAGCAGCTTCTTCCCTACACTACACCAAAAAGCTGGTAGTGGATAAACAATCCTATTTTCACTCCATAAGGTTTATCTCCTCATAAATAGACCACAGGACACACCAAGTGTCCACGGCATCCTGCAGAGGATTTCAATATGTGGTCACCGCATTAAGAGCTGCTGGTTTGTCAGCCATGCAAACCCTCTTTGAAGTGACCATACACTACTTTTTAGTACCAGCAATTGTGCTGAGCACTCTTACCTGCAGACTCACTTTGATGGCAATGCAGGGGGTGTTTCTCAGCCCTCTGAGATGCAGCAACATTGTAGCAGACACTATGGGTTAGAGTGAGATGTGGTTAGTGCAAGTAAAGAGTTAAGCAAAAAATTGGAAACACTCACAGAGCAGCCTTTTCCACAACTACCATCCTCACTCCTAGCTTCTAGAAGCCCATTCAAAAAGGGTCTACTGAACTTCTGTTCCTCTGTAACTGAAGCGCTGGAGCAGCCTAAGGCTACAGCCACATAACTACACCTCAGCAGGAACCTGCTCTTATCTCAACAGCAGAAAGGTGCATCCAGTCTCTGTATTAAAGCTTTATTCCCAGCAGACTTAGTGCCACATGTGGCAACTGCAGAGTCTGATGGACTTGCTTTACGGTCATGTCCACAACTCACCAGGAACAACATCCTAGCAGCCTTGGTAATGACCAGGCAACTCTTATTACCACCAACTTAAAACCATTCTTGTTGTTAATGAGCATCCAATCCTGCCAATATATAAGCCAAGTAATGTATGCTAACAAGCCTAAAATCTGTTCAGAGCTCCAAGTACAGAAGTACTCATCACAACCAGTAGCAGTAGAATACAGAAACTAGTACTTCAAACTGCTGCACAGCTGTGCCATCCATTTCAAGTATATACACACCGAAGAATGACCTGGGGATAAGCAACCTCAGATACTGCCAAGAACTGGGGTGATCACTGCCCTGTGATCTCTGCTACTGGACAGTACACTTCTAGAACAGCTCACTGAAGCTTCAGTGTTCTGGAGTCACAACAAGTTAACCTCTGTAAAACTGCATGAACCTTCTGAAGATGAGAAGTAACTCAGTGCTTACCTGTCAAACAGGCTGTTACCATCTTCCAGAGCTCATCCTTTTAACACAGTGAAGCCCACTTTGTTCTGTATCCTAAAGCACCTGTTAAAATAAACAATGCATTTACCAAGTTCTAGAGGCCAGCATTCAGTTCTCATGCTAGAACACAAAAATTGAAAACAAGAACACAAATCCTCAAAGAGGACAAAGACTGTATCAGCAAAAAATACCAGGTTTAACAGACACAGCAGAATGAAAACCAACGATGCCAAGCACTGAACTACTATAGCACTGTTTTTTGAACATCCCACCAGGAGAATGCTGCTGGGTGCAGATACCATACAGTGCAACAGCTCCTTTTCACATTCAAACTTTATGCCCCAGTAAGTGTCTAGTGATAAGCTACACCCGAGATACTCTTCAATTCACAAAAGCTGCCATGCAACCAAGAAAGGAAATGGACTCCACAAGGAACAGCAGCCTCAATTCTTCAAAGGTTTTATATACTCCTACCAGGAAGGATTTATACTTCCAGAATTCCTTGCGTTACTTTAAACATGTTACTTTAAACCCTGCAGTTGATAGAAGCAAGGAATTTTAACTGTACAGACGTGAACTGTGTGAGCTGTTCAGGAACTCTTAAATCCTATCTTGAAGACATAACCCAAATATTGCTGCTCAGCATGAAACTATCAAACATCTCTTCACACAGAAGAAAAATGCAGCATGCAAGTTACTTCAAGTTCCAACAGACACCATTGTGCTCTTGCCTACAGACACCAAAATAAAAAATTACTCCTCTGTGATCAAAGGGAGAATAGACTGTTTCAAGACATCCAGAAAACTCAAACCACAGGAAACAAATGTTAGTAGACACATACCTACACAAAAACCTGGTTGAAAATTAAGTTCAGCCATGTAATTCAACATGTTATTTACACCTGAAATCTCAGAACACACCATCTTTTGACTCTTACCAAGCTTTTCAACTTGAATCATCTTTCTGTTGTATCAAAAGCGTAAGTCAGTACCTACAGGAGAACATAACGGATTACTGCAGTTCCTAGGATGCTACACTAAGACTTGTCTTGCAGTTTTATCCCACAGAGCTAACAGGTAGTTCAATGGGTAAAGCGAAACCACAAGTTTATTCTGTGAGGCATTTCCAACGACACGAACCTACAGAGGAGATCCTATCGGGATAGACCTCAACATTTCGGGTACTATAAATTAACACAGTAGATAAAATCAAGCAAGGAAGGAAGGGTATCTTATAAGGATCCTACTATATGTCTTTTTAACTTGCAACAATTCAAGACATTTGGGGGAAGGTGGAAGTTAAGTAGTAACAAGAGTTTCAACATTAAAAGTTACCATTACCTAAATGGCAACAAAGAATTAACTACAGAAACTTCCCTATAACTTTCCTGCCAAGGGTAACTTGGTTGTAGAAGCAAAATTTCAGTTTAATCAGTTAAGCTGATCACCTCCGTTTTGACTGAGAAATCTGTATGAATGTTCTTTGGACAAAGAATCAAAGTTAAAATAAATTCTTCAATTAACAGTGAATGTTACTTTACCATACAGTAACACAGTGTTGAAAGACAACAATTACACACAGCTACAGCATCTGATAACTAGAGCCCTTCAGTTAAGGAATACACAAAACCTCAGATGTCACACTAACCCCAAGAGAGGCTTCAGACTTCTGTGAAATCCTTCATTTCTTCTCTCTCTCATTACACACTACCTGAAAAAACAAGAGAAGGTTACAAACTGTCACATATGTGCATACAAACCAGCAGAACACAGAATAGTATTTCATACTTGTGGCACTCCTGATAACCTCTATTCATAACAATCAAAGATACTATAATGTCTGAGTATTATCCTATTTGACAGCTCTTATTAATTTGGTTATTTTTACAGCAAAGTTAAGCACATGATCTTTGCTGACAAAGCACTGCATGTCAAATACCCAGATGCCCAAAATAGTGACATGAAAAGGATGCTGATGTAGTAGATTTGTTCAGAAAGGCAATTCTCACTCACTCTCTTCGGAGCAGTTGAACATTTTGCCAATCATCACAACAATTTTGTAATGCCATTCTCAAGTCTGAGGACAAAAAAGTTCTTGTTTTCTAAAGCAAGACTGCATCTTCTCAGAAAAAAAAAGGCAATGTAACCAGCTCACGAAGTTAAGGACAGCTAACCTGCAACAGACAAGGGTTAAAAAACACCCCAAACAGTCACACAAACTTACCAAGGTGCTAGTTCAGAGAGGACTATCACATGGACTTCCTATAAATAAATAAATTGTTCATCTCAGTAATAGTTCCAAGTTTCTTCAGTAATTTATTAAGACTTTGGCACTTTTATGCTCAATACAAAGCAGGCAGACTAGTCCAGTTACACTGTCTGAATGCTAATGCTAAAATAAAGCATTTCTTTTGAAATCAGAGCCATGGGCCAGTCTATCACACAACTACCAACAAAATTTATCTGCATTTTAAGAAACTATAGGACTACAGCACACAAGATACAACTACAGAAGTCACCTCACAAAGAGAACATGTATGACATACCATTAAGACAGCTTATAAATATGCCCTAATAAACCATCTACACGAATGCAGCATCCCAAGTATTTTTCCTCCACCTGCAATTCTACATCCTTTAGTTGGCAGGACAGAATTTTCAAAAACATCAAAACAAGCAAATTCTTAGGATTTTACAGCAGCCTCATTTTGAACTATGTTTGCATAACTGTCCCACTAAAACCTGTTACAGGTCTCATTGTCACCACTGCAATCAACTTTACAGTGAGGAAAGCATAACCTGTTGCTCCTCTAGCCACGTTCTTCAATTCAGACACACAGCGAGCTGTGTCTATTTGCTGAATAACGAGGCATTACAAAGCTCTACAAGGTCTGCAGAACAGCTTGGTTTGGAAGCTTACTTAGCCAGTTAAAGTTTAAAAGCAACACACTACTAGCTCTGAACTGGCACTTGAATGTTTCAAATACAGCTTCTTCGTAGAAAGGCAACCAAAAAGTTACAACTTGAGCATTCATGATCCTCCTCCAACTACCTCCACCAAAGAAAAAAATATTTCCTCAATACTTACCTTTAAGTAGAGGCTTTCCACTGTGTTCCAGACATCACAGGAATGTCCCCTTAAGTAGCAGTATTTTGGAATGAGGTCATTGATTTAACTATACTTCTACCCCATAACACTTCAACAGTTCTTCAGTGTTGTATTTGACAAGCTTCCCAATAGGAAATACTCAATGTACTTATTTCAACAGAAATATCAAGCTTAAACAGCACATCTGCAGGAAAACCAACCATGTCAGCTGCTGACATGCTGTAGCACTGCTTTTTGAACACCTCACCAGGAAGACACAGCTGGGTGCAGATCCCATACACTGCACAAATAGTCCTCTTTCTTGCTGTGAAAAAGTACTTGTCTGAAGAAATCTAACACTCTCATGCTGAAGTTAAGCAGAAACACAAAGGGTACCTCTTTCACTTAATGCGTTCCACAGAAGTCCACTGAAGGAACAGACTTGTACATCAGGCGGCCAGAAAAAGTCACGAGAATTCAAGCAGTCCAAAAAAATTTACAGCTGCTCACTGCTGCAGAACTGGTCTGGAAAGAAAGAGATAGAACTGAACTACACTTCTGCAAATCAAGAACATGAAACTCATGCCCAAGATTCATCAGTATTTCAATAAGCTGCTGTTTGAATACATGCAAATAGTGTCCCTTCATATAAGTAACACAACCAATATATTCATCAGCTGTGGGTTGCAAAAGAAGGGTTTTTTCTAAGCACTAGGTTCCAGGTTTTTGTCTACAGGAACAGACAAAAACTGAACATGTGCTGGAACAGACCAACTATACAACTTTCATCTTATTTTTCACTATTTTTGAAACAGCATTTGAATAGTACACAAAAATCAATGTATTTCTCGGTCTACAATATACTCACAATTAATAACTGTTACCTTCCACTACTGTTTTATAATTTTAGAGACAAGTGTAGTTTGGACTAAAACAAATGTGGCAATGAGTTCAGTATTAGATATGCTGACATAAGAAAAATTGATGCTGCGTCACACATGTTTTGTAGCCAACAATGATGAAAGAAGCCTTGATCCTATCCTCTTGCAAGCAGGGCTTCCCATGTTAAAGATATTTTCCTATCCAATAATCTTACATGGTGTTTCCTTCCATGACACTTCCTAGACTTCTTCAGCCACATGACCTTGGAAACACCCTGCAGCAAGTTTCACAGCTTTACCAATACAGTGCAATGCAAGACCACAAGGTTCTTTCTGCTGTCCCCCCTGCTCTTGCATGGGACGTGCATTAAGATGAAATTTTACCACAGGGAAGCCATTAGAAGCTGCAGCTGTATGATACAGCCCAGTACAGAAAGTGTGGGTGAGGCACCACCAGGACACTAAGCATGCAGTAGTTCTCCAACATCTTCAGTAGGTAAGATCCCAGGTAGCATCCAAACCAGATTAAGCTGCCCCACAGCATTCAGCATCAGGTAAAAATGAAGTATTTTTATATATAACTACCCAAAACTGCATTTAATATACGAGTAATGAAGAACACAAGGTTTTCCTTTTCATTTAAACAGTGGCTACAGGCTCTAATTTTGATCAGACTGCTAAGAGATGTTGCATTTACCTCAATACCTTGGAAGTTTCACAGAAAGGCTGCACACCTGTGAAACACTGACATTCGCTTGAACTATGGAATACTGCTACTTCAATACATTTTGTGAAGTACAGCAAAAGCGCTACCTAAAGAAAACATAACAGAAAATCAAGTAACAGCTTACCTTGCACATCAAGAAATCTGACTGATACTTCCTCTCCCAAAAGTAGCATAATCTATAAGAGGAAAAAAAAGGAATATGAACTATCAGATATAGTCAAGTAAATGAAGATTCCTAAAGCCAAAAGCTAGGTTTCAGCAACCAATTTAGCCACTGTAATAAGCTTGATTTTCATGTTTATTTATCCAGTTCTAATCAGAATTGAAATTTAGTTCATTTCTGAGTCACTCAGCAGTTGAACAGAAAAATTCATCACATGAACTGCAGAATGAGCAGGACTCCACATACCACCTCACTATGCCTTACCAATCAAGAACCCCACTCCTGGATCCAGGTTGAGTCTTTCAAGCCATAGAGTATATCTCGGGTAGATGCCTGAAAGAGTTACATTTAGCCGTTACTTTTAGACCAATATTAAACATTATCTTCAACTACTCAAGAGTAATTTTTGCACTTACTCCCTAGAGCTACCTAGTTGCAACTGGGAAACACCAAACTGCCTTTACAAAAATTTGGGACCCTAACTCAAAGCATGTAAGGAAAGAAACTTTACCCACTCTCATTATACTGAGGCACCTACTATAAATCTCCTCAGACTGTTAACTACATTTTTAAGGAAATTAAACCAGCAGATATTGTCTTTTTCTGACAACATCCCTATACAGCACAGACATTAATGTGCTCAAGGAGTTGCTAGTCTGTTACTGACAGTGATTTAGTTATTCAAGAGTATGAGGCAGCCCACCCTTTCTTTTTTAATCTTGCTGATTCACAAACAAACTTTTAAAATTTCTATTTCTACTGCTACCAAGACAGCCTGGTCATCTAGGAGTTAGCCACAGTCTGACCATTTCTAAACATGACCTGGTCATGCTTCCAATTGTCTAAAACACCTTTGAGAAAGGTATTTGCAACTGGGACAATACTTGTCCAGTACTGTCATTATAAAGAGCTTTCTTCTGCTTAGTCATGTTCACATCAGACCCCATTCCAGACAGAGGAAGTCAAGAGGGGAAAAAGAATCTTTTAATCCAAGATTCACTACAGCATTACAATTAATTTTAACATAATTTAACTTCAGAATATTGTATTAGAAGCAGAAAATTAGTTTTCTGAAAAATTATTCCACAACAGACAACCTCAATCACACAAGTTCATTTTATTATTTGAATGCATCAACCATATTTTGCAATAGACTGGTCTACATTTACTAGCCATTTTTACTTTTTTACTGGTGGCACTTGATTTGCATTAAGCTTCAATTCTGTCTTATTCAGCTCTTTATTTTAAAGCTTAACTCGCATTTCTTTAAAACACAGAAAAAAAATCTCTCAAGTGTCACTCAAGTGAGCTACAAAGAGGCACCCAAATTGCCATTGTAACTTCAACATATATATGTATGCATGCAAATGCATATACTTTGCTGTACTGTGCAGGTGCTATCAAGAGTATTTGGAACTTGTTTTCTTTATTTTAATTATCCAGTAGATCACAATTTATGTAACAGATGTCAAGTTGCAGAGCCAGCATCCCAGCAAGATTATCAGTCACTGAATCGAGGCTATTGTACACTTGATACAGGACGGCAGAGAAGACATGAGACCAGGCCAAAAGACATACTACACTTGTTTAGTAACTCTCAGATACGAGCCCAATATACTCACCTTAAACCACATCTGAGCAGGTTGTTTGCTCAACATTGAATTCAGAACAATGTTTTAAACCAAGCAGGCCATGAAAAAGGTCATCTGAAGAGTGACCATTGCCCCTCATTTATTATTTTCTGTTCATTGAAGTGAAGCTTGCAGAAGCTGGAGTTCTCAGCAGTCGTCTTCCTCCTCTATTTCAATCACTTCAGGTGATTTTGCATGTTTTGTTTCTATCTTTTGATTTTTTTCTTATTGGGAATTTTGCTGCTTATAATGAAAGAGCTGTTCTCCTAAAGAAACAGAAGACAGAAGCGTTCACAAGTCTGCTTTTGAGATAATTAAAAGGTGCAAACTTTAGTAACTCTTCAGAGAACTCCAGATTCCTACACATTCCTGCATTATTTCAAAGAGAAGAGTGTGGACTCAAACTAATTTCCTTCTGCATTACACAACTGTGATACTGTGAATCCTGGTAACTCTGAATCAAAGCTCAAGAATTAAGTACTCAAAACATTATCTGCTAATCCTTTAACCTTGGAAGAGAAAGAAGGTTAGGAAGTCTCTGAAGCTAAGGAGTATTTACTCACCACTACTCTGGCATCAAACTCTTCTTGACTGTCCAAATTCAAGCTGTCATCATCACTGAAATATAAAAACCTTAAATCAAGCTCTGTACTCATAGAAGCCTAAACCATGTGAGCTCTTTTCCTACCACATCCCCTGGTTTCTGCCAAAGCTTTTAAGTGTAAAGTAATTACATAAGGTTGTCCTCAAATGCTAGTTTCTGACAGCAGACTTACATTTTAACCAGCATCACTGGCAGGATAGAAGCAGTGCATAGAAGATTTAGTAGCAGATATTGATAGCAGTATTGAGTTATTTAGGGTTACATATCAGCTAACAGGCTAGAAAAGTTAGAAGGTAGAAATCAGAGTATAATCAAGAAAATAAGAGGATAGGCCTCAGCTAACCAAAGTACACAGCTTTCTTCCTAATACCTTAGCTGAGAATTATCTCCATACTGCCATGAAACACAAGTATAAAATTAAACTCCACTATCATCCACAGGTTTCTCTCAAGACAGAATGAGCCCACTAGGAGACAACACCAGTTTAGTGCTATGGTTTCAACAAGTGCCACAGGAAGGACTGGTTCCAAAACCCACAAAGTCTCCTCGTACTCATTTCAGAATTGAGTGTGTGAATGATCTGACTTGCATTTATTCTACAGAACCGTGTTTCTTCTGCGAGAGCAAGCTAATAATTGGTACTTTACAGGCTCACCCTGTACTTCAACTCACATAAATTAGCAGTGTGTTAAGTGAACAGCAGCTGAAAGACAGCTTTGTATCTTTACACTGTCCTTTAGGCTTTCTAGTTTTAACATGCTGACTATTTACAACACGAAGTATTGTTGGTGATTTACTGATCCCTTAACTGCATACAAGTTAACCATTTGATCATAAAGAAAGTCCTAAGATTTTACAATTACTAAAGTAAAAAGGAAATTTAAAAATATCATTTAGTCTTTGGCATAAAACACTCCACATCTTTACCTGGTATTAACTACAGACGAACTAACTTCAGGAAATACCTTGAAAAAAATCCACCCCATTTTAATGAGGCAGTAAAACTCACCACTCAAAACAATCACCAGTGTTCAGATTTGAAGTCTCATTCTGTGAGAAGTTCCAAGTCACATTTACAAACACAGAATCCCAAGCAGCTGAGCATTTTGCCCCACAAGTAAGCAATATTTTCCTAAGCAGATATTCATATTTAGATTACACAGTGCCAATATAGGTTAAAAGGAGAGGAACCAAATGTGATAGACCCACAATTCTTTTACAAAAATCACATGCTACTACAAGGAAATGTACTACCTCCTGAATTCCCAACTGTAAGAGTAGCAGACTGTACTGGTGTGTCTGGGACAGCTAGCTTTCTTCCCAGCAGCCTGTATGGTGCTAGTTTGGACTCATGACTAAAGCAGTGTGGATGTTCTCCACACGCCAGCAAACACACTGGAGGTGACCAAGAGTTGAGGGGGTGGGGGTTTCATGCATCTACCTGTACACACATAAATTTGTATTTTATTGAAGGAAAAACGTTTTATACCACCAAAAAATGTAAAAATGAACTTACTTTGTCTCCTGGATAGGGGAAATGGGGCCTTCATCATCTAAATATTTGTGTTTCCGGACTGACAGACATTCTCTTTCTAAGTCTTCACTAGCCTGAAGGGCTTTTAAAGCTTTTTTAAGGTGCTCTTCATACTTAAGTACTTCAATGTACCGGAAATAGCCCTTTGCAGCTGCTTGCTAAAGAAAGAATTGAATCAGGTGAGATCTTAATATAAATGCTTTCTAGTGGTATTATGAAATGAACAGCAATATTGTATTGACACCCATATTTTAGCTGTGTTAAATCCACTATTTTTAGACTAAATAAAAAAATAATACATCTACCCCACAAAACAGAGGACTCACCTCATAGCCAAGAACCATCTTTAAGGGAATATGTTTCTTCCCATAATGTTCTTGAACAAAAGGGAACTGAAAACCTCTGTCTAGAAGCCGTCTCTTTCGCTCCTGAGGTGAGGCTGTCAGTGGTGCCCTCCCCTTACGCCAACCTGTACGCCTCCCTGTGCTCTCATGCTTTTTCTTTTTCTTCTCCCCTGAGCGATCCTTGTATTTTCGATGCGCAGCAGCCTTAAACTTCTTTCCCCTGAAGTGATAGGCAAAAATTGCTTTCAAATTGAGTTTTGATTTCTGCTTCTTGGAAGCTTCTGATGATTTCACTGGACTTTGTGGGGACAGAGTAGAATCTGAAGAGCTTTCATCAGCAGGCAATCCTGCAACAGATCCACTTTGCTGCCTTGAAGACTGTGATCTCCTGATTTTCTTTGAAGGTGCAATGGAGCGCTTAGGAAGGCACTCGCTGCCACTAGCAGCAGAGAGGTCACTGAAGAAGAAAAAAGTACGTATTTTCAAAAGAAGGCATACTTTCATGATATATGACACAGGTTCTTCACGTGAAAAGTTCTAAACTACAGACAAAAACTCACATTTCTGAATCACTGCTGTCCAGTAAAACCTCAGCTGAAGGAGCTGATGGTTTACATGGACTGTTAAGCTCATCTGAAGACTGCTCAAGTGCAGCCTTCTTCTGTCTTGAATGTGAATGCTTCTTTTGTGTATTTGTTCCACGTGCATGTACATCATGCAGGTCTTTCTGCTGACCATGTATTAGCTCTTGGGCATCAGGGTAATCAGAGCCAGAAGCCCAGGATTCATCTGTATCACTCATGCTTCAGATTGCCCTAAAAATCAAAGAAAAATCAAGAAATTAAAGAAAATTGTATGTCAATCAGATACCAAGCTTTCCATCACTTTGAGCAAGCTTCAAGATACCCTTTTCCTGTGAACCGCAAGCAAATGTATTAACAGTCGCAGCCACTTATCTCAAAGATACTCATAATTTAAGTTAGAAGGGATTTTTACAGTCCTTTTGGTACAGCTCCTGCTTAAAGCAAGGCTCTCTTCAGAGTTGTGTTAAGACGGTTCAGAAACTTGCAGAGATGAGTGTGAGTGCTTTAGCCTTCACCCTATTTTTTCCCTTAAATAAGCTCACGTACACACAGCCAACAGCTTATTATACATGTATGGATACTGCAGTTTTAAGTCATACACAATTATTCATTTCACTGTGGTTTACAATTTTCTTAAGCTAATCTTAAGACAGGATCTCCATCAGAAGCAATTTCATTTTCCCTTTTCTTTCCCTAGATACATGACACCTAAAGCATCCTGCTCTAACACTATCAGCCTTTTGCTCGCTATGAATCAACAGAGACTAACCCCACGAAGTTAATTTTCAGTTGAATCAGCAAGACAACCCAATCCACCCCGCCAGCTGCCCAAGTCTCTACAAAAGGGACTGAAACACACAGCAGACAAACCTGTCCTTCCTGTGCAACAGGCTAAAGTTATTTTACCTGCTTGATAGTAATTTACTAGCCCTATAAATCTCTATGTTCCTAATTTTATTGTGCTTTTGGTTTTACAAACCCATCGATATTTCAATTATAGTTACACACACATTTAGCATCTGAAAATGCCACTGCAGAACTCATCTAATGTCCTCAGATAACCTGCTACTCTCTGGATAGCAGTCTTCACATTTTAGAGCACAGCTTCAGGAGAAAGGCTTCCCAAAAACATAGGAAAACAGAAAGATGCAACAGCAAATAGAGCAGTCTGAACATAGGGATGTGTATAGATTAGCAGTGAAGAGTAATAGAACAAATGGCTACAGAACACAAACATCCATGACTGCAAGTTCTGTTTCTCCTCTAACCCATACAGCTAGCGACTTCAAAGTTCTTCTCCAAGCAATGAGGATGAAAAGATCACCCATCTGCTGCAGCCATATAGGAGTGGTTGATTTTTACAGTTTACCTTTAGGTGACCTTTTTGCATCACCTAACCATTCAAGGAAGAACTACTCTGTTGCATTTCTCAAAACAGAACTATTTAATTATGAAATCACCTTAAATGCAGGCTCAAAAGTCCACTGGACCTTAAACTCACTCTAGTAACACTTCAAATAGCAGGACAGGGACCCCATCTGCCCTTTGCTGTAAGGTGATTTTCGGCAGTAACCTGCGCCTGGACGAACTACAAGCACACTGCTAATATCGGTTCACCCCGGACCGAGCAAGCCCAGCGCCCCGAAGCAGAACGGCCAAAGATCAAAGCAGAGGCACAGTAGCAACGGCACCCGAGCTCCCCAGGCAGTGGCTGGTCCTCAACAGCGAGCAGCTCAACATCATTCCCCGCCTCCACTGCAGCTCTGCGCACTCCACACAGACCCCTTAAGGAACAAAACCAACAAGTAACTAGCTCCTTATTCCACACCAACTTGACCCCTCCCAAAAGACTTATCAATTAATTCGCCAACATCTATCTCAGGGTGGAAAGCTCTGGACAAACCGCTCAGCTTCTCCCCCAAGCCCCCGCCGCGCTCGGCTGCCAACAGCGCGCTGCAGCCGGTGCCGCGGCAGACATTTTGTACGTGGGCACCCACCAAGTGACCGCAGGTGAGGGACACGTCACCGACACCGCTCCCTGGGAGGCCCCTCACCAACGGCCGCCGCACAGCCTGCTCCCGAGAACAAACCCCGCCGGGGCTAGGCTGAGCAGGGCAAGGCGGGCCGGGCCGCCAGCCTGCCCCGGGCCCTTCCCCTCAACAGGCTCCCCGGCGGGCGAGCACCACTCGGTACTGCCGCAGCTGTGC
>JANHFX010014978.1:0-36358 GCA_027560015.1 Chloroceryle amazona | reverse complement strand
GGCTGCATCTGGAGTATTGTGTCCAGTTCTGGGCCCCCCAGTTCAAGAGGGACATAGAACTGCTTGAGAGAGTCCAGTGCAGGGCCACAAAGATGATTAAGGGAGTGAAGCATCTCTCTTATGAGGAAAGGCTGAGGGAGCTGGGGCTCTTTAGCCTGGAGAAAAGGAGACTGAGGGGTGACCTCATCAATGTTTATAAATACATAAAGGGTGAGTGCCAGGAGGATGGAGTCAGGCTCTTCTCAGTGACGCCTGATGACAGAACAAGGGGCAATAGGTGGGAGCTGAGGCATAGGAAGTTCCATGTAAACATGAGGAGAAATTTTTTCACTGACAGAGCACTAGAACAGGATTCCCAGGGGGGTTGTGGAGTCTCCCTCTCTGGAGATGTTTGAAACCTGCCTGGATGCTTTCCTGTGTGATCTGCTATAGGTAATCCTGCTCTGGCAGGGGGTTTGGACTAGATGATCTTTCGAGTTCCCTTCCGGCCCCTGACATTCTGTGATTCTGTGAACCACACGTGAGTCTCCAGTAGTGCTACATCAGCTGGTACTCCAATATCTCTCCCAGAACATACCTTGATGCCATACATCATCATTAGTTGAGGAAAGTGCAATTTAATCTGCTGAAAACAGACATTTAGCTGAGATGTCAGGGAGTTCCCAATTTTGAGTTATTCTCATCTTACATACTAAACTTCGAACCTTGAACTGAGTGTGGGGATATTTTCTGGAGCTGAAGTATTCTCACTGTAATATGACAGGCAATAAATGAATGATTATTTTCTGAGACAGAGTCATTTTATGACCAATTTTGTTTCCTTATAAAATGTATGAACATCTGCACTACTGAAATTTAAACAGATTCAAAGGAAGAAGAAGCTAATAGCATCAGTGCCACAAATAGAAAGTAGCCAATCTCCTTGCAGAGGAAGAATCAATGCTGTTCAGGGTTTTTGGAATCAGGGAGAAAGGACAAGAAGCATCCCTAAGATAGCACAATTGCACATTTGTAATATGTACACATCTTGATCATCCCATTAAAGTTAATTATATTATATTATGGTTATTTTACTGAAAAAGTATATAGGAAACCATTTTAAAAATGTATTTATATCAAGATAAGATATTGGCTAGGGGAACTGGAGTCTAGGAACTATGAACCACAAAACTAGAACCATGATCAAATTTAAAAAATGGAGGAGAAATCAAGCCTGGCTTCATGGGAAAAGAAGAACACTGTGAAGCACATCAGATAGCTAGGGTAGTTCTGATGGTATGATGTGAATGAAGGGAAAAGAACACTGAGCTTGATACAAAGGGTAGAGAGGAAGCAGACGAGGAGATAAGGGCAAGAGAGAATAATGGATGTAAGCTGGAGCACAGGAGGTTCCTCCTTAACGTGAGGAGGAACGTCTTTACTGTAAGGTTTACAGAGGACTGGAAGGGGCTCCCTAGAGAGGTTGCGGAGTCTCCTTCTCTGGAGGTTTTCAAAACCCACCTGGATGTGTTCCTCTGTGACCTGTGCTAGATTATATGATCCTGCTCTGACGGGGGGGTTGGACTCAAAGATCTCCAAGGCCCCTTCCAACCCCTGACATCCTGTGATCCTGTGAATGGCATCAAAGCACATTCATTCATTCTGTTAAATCTTGTTTTATAGAATTACCTGAAAGTTACAGAGCTGAAAAAGATAAAGAAGTTAAACAGCTAATTGAAACATGTGCAGTAGTGTTAAGATTCACATATTTAATTTCTGAATTTCTCAATTAATTATATTTTTGTCTTGTATCATACACATTTTTAACACATCAGCTATTCAACATTTCTTGATATATCTACCATGAACTTTTCTGTTGTGATACTACATTTAAAAAAAGATATGCAATAACTAGTCCCATTTCTGATATGTCAGATTGAAACATTTGCCTTTCAAAATTCAGCATTTCACCTTTAATTTTCTAAATGCTTCTGTAACTGTCCATTCATCACAGTCTTTAGATGAATAGTCTTTAGAATCACAGTCTTTGGGTGAATAGACTGACACAATAAATATACTTAAATATTACTTTTTTCTTTCTTATCAGGTGTGGCCTATATTTCACTAAATATGGTTAAACTTCAGAAATATTGTTGCAGAAGATTTATTAGAGCAAACTCTAAGGGGTTTTTTTTGGTGCAAATCTGGGATACACCATGGTGCTCTTAAATAGCACAGGGACAAAATGCGTAACCAAAGAAATCTGTAGCCCTGTCCTGTTGTACAGCTATCTGTCCTGAACACATGTTTCTAACAGGAAATACTTTTTCTCTGGTCTAAAATATTCTATTAACTTCTGAACACTTGCTTCAAAATCCCTATCATTCCCTGCTTTTTCTGAAGTTGAAAAAAATATCTATGAAGTCAGGCCCCCTAGAGAGCAACAGCAAGGCATCTGAGAGGCATTCATAATTTCTGTGTCAGTTGTAAACAATTTAAAAGTGTCAGACTTGCAGCTCAGATCAGTCCAACAGATACTGGATGTACAAAATTGTCAAATATATATGAGATAGACTTTCAAAATTATTTCTGTATCATATAAAGCTGATAATCTGTTTACATAATTAGAAATAAGATTTTGTCATTGTCATTTGAAGGTTTACAAAGTAGAACATTTCCAGTTGTTATAGATTATAAATATAAGACCCTTGTTAAACTTTCAATTTTTAGTTTTATCCCCATGTCTTTATAGCTTCCTGCTCAATCATAAAAATAAGAAGAGTTCCTGAATTTTGATTGTATCTTTGATCCTTGTTTACTGTTTTGATCTTGTACAAGTCATCAGTCTTTGGGTTGAAGGTACACTGAAAATTGACAGAGCCCTCTCACTTCCAGTTCCTGTAGACTTCACTTCTGAAGTTATCATGACACAGGCAATTTATCATCACAGTATTTTCTGTATAACTGCATTTAATCAGTACTTAAATTTGTCTTTGGTATATATAATTAGCTACTGAATACAGTCTAATACAGATTAAAAGCAAAAACCCCAAACCAAAACAACCACCAATCCCCAAAATCAAAAACACAGCAAAAAAACTGAACAAGAGTTCATGGCATTTATCCTTAAGAGTTATTATGTGTACATCCAAATGGACCATTTGTGTTTAGTTCTGCTCATTGCTCTTGTTTTCAGAAGAAATGTCTAAAAGCATTCTTTGAGGTTTATTATATTTACAAAAAAATATACAGAAAATCCTGCTTCTTTCTACTTAAGAAGCACTAAACAGCTGGAGACCTTTTCTTTGCTCAGATTCCAAGACATATTCTAGCCAGAACTTATCCCAAAGGTCTTTTCTCAGGATACTATTCAAGCCTGCATGCGTTTGTATCCAGAATTTCTACCCTTGTGTATCCTTTGTACTTATGTCTTTTATTTTTACAAAAACGAACAGCTCCAGCAGATAGCATTTGGCATTTTGAAGCTAACCACCATTTCCATAAGCTTTCCTCCCTGCTTTTAGTCTCAGTGATAGGCAGTCATTACTCTCACCAGTTTCAATATGATTTAACCCAGTTTCAAGAATTAAAGAAGGAAAAGACATATATTTGTGTAGATTACTTTATATAATGACTCATGCACTTTCCACTTCATGTGGAAAATATTAGCAAGAATGTGTAATAATGGACATATATTTAGCAAAACAAGAGAATGTGATGACAAAATGTATTACAGTACTCTTTTTGTCAAAAGAGAGCTACTGAAACTTAAGCTAATGACACTGCAGTCAGATTAAAGAAAAATGGCTTTGTTCTTCATTGGCCTACAGAAATACTGCAAATGTTTCCTGAAAACATAATTTTTCTTGCACAGATAAGAAACTATAGGAAGAGAAAATGCAGAGCTGTCTTTCTGAAAATCATGTTCAGGCACAGTTGTAGTAAAATCTTCCAATAGATTAAATTTAGAAACAAATTATTAGGGTGGAGCATGGCCATATACCTTTATAAAGAATAGGTATAAGCAGAGATGCTGCATGAGGATCAGTTGTTAAACAGCTGTTAAATAGCTGCTCCTATGGGTACAATCTAAGCCTAATTCTTAACTCATTCTCACTTCCAATGAGGTATTTTTATAAAGAGTGTTGGGTAACTTTCCCAGATCAGGTGCCACATTGTTGTAGAAACACATAAAGTAGCAAGAAGTGACAGGGAATGAACAATCACCTCAGCAGCATAGAAATTCAGAAATGACTGCTTTTCCAGTCTAGTATTTTAGATAACGTGGCTTTCAAGTGGAAAGTTTAATTCTAGTGCCTACCTTATATATACATTATATAAATTCTGAACTTTTTTTTTCTCCTATATAGCCCTCAGCATCTAACAGGTATCTTTGCTGGGGCTTTTCTTTCTTCAGCCTTCTTCCTAAATATATAAAAGACAGCTGTACATATTCATAACTTCTACCTATACCATATTATTTTAATGGTTTATTATTCGGTGACAGAGAAGCTACAGAAGAAGAAACCATTGTATATGTTCCTCTGCAACATGCAGCAAATTTAATGAGAGCTATTTTGAATGCAAAACTGACATCTGTGCTTACATACTTGAAATCACAATGTTAAAGAAAATAATACAGAAGAATATACAGTTCCAAATAATAAATAATAATAAAAAATCCACTACATTATTTACAGTTTCAGTTTCTAGCTGATATGTTATTCTCTTTTACTTTTTTGATAATGTATGGATAGTAAGAAAATCTGGAAGACCCTAACAGTACTGATGCACTCAGGAAGACAATCATAATCCAAATATGGTCTGTATAAGCAGAACTTGATCGAGATCCACACTATAAAGAACTGCTTCCTTTCTGGCTGCAACACTTTTCAGTGGTGACTACTAGTCAAAGAGCAAGGAATAGCCAGAGGCAGACTCTCAGTTGAGATCCAGCACAGAGAAGCAACTGGAACCCTACTTTCAAACAACTATAAATAGGAAAGAAAAATTTTCTTGGTAATTTGGAAATTTCCAGCTGTTCTTGTTATTGCATCATAAGATCTCAGAAACTTCTTTCTGTACAAATATAATCATGTAGGATGAACAACACAATACACAGGTACTATTTATTAATTTTAGCTTACAAACAAAGTAGAAGCTGGTGAAATCACAAAAACATAGCCTTTGAGAGGCTGCTAATATTTTCCTATCTAATATCCTTTTTGGACACTCCAATAATTACTGAGACATTTCTGCAACACTCACTTAGAAGCAGTACTGACAGGTTTCTTGGTCTTATTGCTTACTTCTCCAGAGACGTGTCTGAAAAAAGCTTCAGTACCTGTTCTTGCAACAGCTGAGATGTTTCCTTTAACAGTGATGGGACTCACCTAAAAATAAGGTTGTTATACATTGAATCTGGACAGTAAAGTTCTTTCATGAGGAAAACAATTCATGCTCTTGAGTAGGAGGGAGAACAAAGAAGGATCAAAGTGGTCCCACAGGTAAACTCAATGATTCAGAAGTTGAAAAGAAGGCTGTGACTGGAAATGGGCATGTTTGCCTTTTGGAATGTGAGTATATGTGTGTATGAGTGTGAGGGTTTGTGGATACTTAAACATACTCTTTTCCATTCTATGATTGAAAATTATAAATGACCTTATGTCAATGGAAGACAGTGTAATGATTTCCAGCCTTTTGAACCTAGTGTCCTCCCTGCACATTTACCATTAGTACAATTCTATTGTTTCATAGTGGGCAATGCTATAGGAAAACAGATTAGTTATTTTTTATGTTCAGCCTTTTTTGTTGAAATCATAGATATTATCCACAGTATTAATTTAATTATTTCAAGTTTTGCTTTCTTTGACCTATGCTTTTAAGCTAATGGTGAAATCTACTTAATTTTACAACTGAAGTGTGGACAGATAGAGATACATAGCATCAGAGGAGATGCAGATAGAAGAAAAATAATGGAGCAAAACCAAGAAACCATGATAAAATTTTTCGAATTGTAACACATAGAGTTAAGAAATGCTTTGAGACATGCTCAACAAACATCAACAATACTTCATTTAATTCACATCAGAGAAAGAGACCATGCCTGAAAGTGTAACATCCACATTTTGTCAGAGACACACATTTGATATCTTGACTAAGAACGAAAACAAATTTTTCACTCCTTAGAAGCTGCTGCTAGACACGTGGTAGACAGTCTTTTTGGTGTACAGAAAATAATTGTATTTTTTCTAAGTTACCTTTAAATAGAATTGTGCATTCCTCTGAACTTCTGTCCTTTACTATTAAATTCAGTCTGTATTTCTAGTAACTTAAAAGAGGCTTATTAGTGTATAGATTTGCAGGTTTTGCAAGAACCTCTCTTGTTATTATCACATTATATAAAGTCTTGCAAAAAATGTTGAGCTTCTGCATGTTAGTGCTGTATAGCCAATGGCAGACTGAACATCTAGAAAGATATCTCTTGGACTGAGAGAAAATCACCATGTGAGCTGTGGTAGGCTGTGATCAAGAATAATAAAGATTGTCTGTGACTGACTACAACCACAGAAACTTATGATATAAGGTCTTTCTTATGATTCATAAGAAAATACAGAAAATGTGTCCCATTTTAGACCCACATGTTCTCTTTTCTGTCAGAACCATTAAATAATACAGAAAAGTCCCCAAACCCACAACCAGGAAAATAAAATAAAATCCAATGGGCTGTAGCAAGGATCTTACAGATATAACAAAATTTTGCTAAAATGATGTTTAGAAATCTAGAATTTAATTTATCATTTTCCATCCAAACCCAGGGTTTAGATAATATGTGTTGAGGCAGCATTAAAACTGATATTTGAAGAAGATAAGTATCTTGTTTATAGTAGTAGCAAAGCAGCTGTTAGATAAGAAAATTCTGTAACTGTTGAAGGAATGAGATGTCCTAAAATGGTCCTTATAACAGTTAAATGATTATTTATGAGGTGGACCTTTGCAGTCATAAGGGCCCATGCCTCTTTAACATATTTATTTCCTATAAAACAAAGCCAGAAAACTAAGGCAAACCCAGAAACACTGGATTTTTATGTGTCGGATAATTCTTTACATGAGGAAAAAGTTAAGCATAAATCTATGGGGAGTTTGAATAAGCTGTTATCAGCAGCTGGTCATGGATAAAACCGGAGTAGTGAGAAATGTTTCTCTTAAGCCAAAAGAAGATATGAATATAATGAATATTATGTAAAAGTATGGGGATTTCTTTTGTTTCATTTTTTAATAATCTGTTCAGACATTTGTGAAAAGTCTGCAAAAGCATGTGTTTTAAGGTATCTAGGAGACAGTATATCTAAAGCTTAATAAATAAAGCTGTTCACACACTATGCTACTTAAATGCTACTTTGCTCTAAGATGCAGGTTCTCTTTGTATTTTTAAGGTAAATAATAATAACAGGAATAGTGATATAAAATGCGAGAGCTTTGGATAGTCATTGCAAAAAAATTAGTGATCTAAGCAAGAACTGAATATAACTTTCCTACTTATATTAAAATATTTCCCTTAGCCTATTTATTTTCTTTTTTTTTTTTTTTTCTTTTAGCATTGAAAAAAATGGCAAGGTCTTACGGAATTTTTAATTCTTACAGCTGATTTCTCTCGTCTTCTTTTTTGAATGGAACTTTCTGAACATAATTTAGTAGATTATGATTTTAAATCTCAAAGGCAAGCCTGGAGAACTTCTGCATAAATAAATTTAGACTCAGAGTTTTCTGGTTCTCATATAAAAACATCTGAAAGCCTCTGAAGCCTTTACAAGTGATATATTTAATTCAGACACTGAGTGCTTATTTGAATGTTTAAAAAGAGGTTATAAATAAGTTTAAGTATTTTAGTGGTGTACATTTTTCTTAGGCAATATATTTTATACAGCATTTTATTGACTTTAATAAGTGTGAAGTGATTTGAGCTATAATGAACAGTTTATGCTTGAGTGTACAAGGACCCTAGGTATTTATAAATGACAGGTCTACAGAATACCTATGTATGAAAATGACCCCAGGTAACTGAACACTGCTTGTGCTACAGGTATATGTACAGACAAATAATGAAATGAAACCCACAGAGGACTCTCAACATACTTGACATGAAGTAATTTATGATTACTGCTGGAATAAAGGAAGTGACATTCAGATTTCCTACAGATCTTTTACAGGCTACAGGAGAAGTGTAAAAAGTGAGACAATAGAATACTATTTTTTAATGTATAACATAGAATACGTACATGGTGTGTAAAATTAGGTATCTACAGCAATGACAGTATTAGACTGTTTATTATTTTCATAAGTTTATTTGACACAGAGCATGGTACCATATAAACCAAATCTTGTTTTTCTACTATAAATATTCAGACACACAGATAAATACTCATGACTCATTCATGTGACCTGACATTAGATGGATTGTTTTTCAGAAACTGCATTATATATGTGTGCTCAACCTGTCAGCCTGCTAGGCAGAATCACTACCATGAGAATGATTACACTTTCTTTTTAATAAGTGAGCATTGTAACATTGTCCAAAGGCAGAAAAAAATCCTCTTCTCTTCCAAATAATAGCCCTGAACAGAAAATAGAAACAAAAAGGCCTTTCTTTGTAGGCTTCACCTACCTGGTTTCTCTACTCTTTTCCCATTATGATAATTCTTTTGTATTTTCTCCCTTTTAGGCTGAACATAGAACTGATTGTCACTCTTGCTGAACAGCTCACTGTGGTGGTGCAGCAGCAGAGATTGCAACCAGTGATATCAGATACATGAAGACTAATGCCTAGATCTAATCTAGACAGCTCAGGTCAGTATGTGGGCAAAAGACCCACAAGTTGAAAGTCTTTGAGCTTGCAGGGAACTGCAGGGAATTCCCTGAAAATGTAGTTTGATACTGTTGGAACAAGGACACAAAAATAAGACAATTCAGTCACTAGGACTTTTACACTTAGACGTTTCTTTCTTTTTTTTTTCCAAAAAGATTTTTCTTTACCTGTTTACATATAAATTCTCTAGTCAAAAGCTCTTCAATACTGAAAATGCTGTGGAGGCAGAATCTCAGATTTCTTTCTCGATGTGATAATAGTGCATGATGCAGAATGTGTCATGCATAGAAACATATGACCTTTCTAATATGAAAGCTGTTGCTGTTTCCTTAAGCATCTTGTAGGGACCACTCACTGACTACTCCAGAGCCCAGCTGTTAATATACCAGGCAATTGCCAACAGCTATGAGGTCATCCCATCTCTTTCAGGAACCCCAAAGCATCCAGTCACCACTTCCATGCTGGCCTCATCACTCAGACAGTCTCCTTTATTTAGGCAGTATGACAAATGAAAGTAGAAAATGAAGCAAATGAAGAAAAATTGGATAAAACCAATACAACTCCCTTCCTACTGACTAGGCAGGTACCTGTTACAGAGTAGGCACATATGAGTTCAAGTCATCTAGTGCTCTTCTTATATTAGACAGAGTTTGGGGTTTAGGTTTTTTTGCTTATTTATTATTAACATTCCACCTGGCATTTATGGGACATTTGTGTACTGTAATTCGTTGTACTTGCTAATCAGATGATTATGCTGCTCCAGCTATTACAGTTTCCAGAAAGTAGTAAGAGCAGGCAGCTCCTGCAAGGGCAGGTGACTTGGAGGAAGAGAGTGGTGGCAGTGCAGGGGCCACACAGGACAGACACAGGTGAGCAGCTCTGGCAGTGGTCATTGAGTTCAGCCAAGAGTTTAGAATGTCAGGCCAGTCTGTAGTGATGAGGTAGATCCAATGTCAAGCTAAAAAGTCACAGTCATGTCTGCAAATTATAATATGGCTTAGAATCAGGGAGGCCCTGGACTGGGCACAGGCGTACCTGAAGTATTTTTCAGGCAGAGATAAAATATGAGAACCTGTATCTTAAAAGCACCTCTCAGGTGCAGGGAGGCAGGTCATCCCTAGAGCTTCTCATGGCCAAAGAGAAGCATCTTCAAAGTTGGCCCTGAGACCAAGTAGCTTAACCCTGTGGGATGCAAGGATGACACTCAGGGCCCTGACAGCATCTAATGTTTTCAAGAACTGGATATAAGACAGTATTAATATAATAGGTCAACCACACTTTTCCTAGTGGTACACATGCCTTGTATTTGGCAGGCCACTGGGCCACAGCATCACTGCTTCCTTTTTATTTAGCCAACAGCTAAACCCACACTCATCTGTCTTTCAGGTTTGCATTAGTCTTCTTTACACATACTGCTGTCACTGTTGATAAATCACTAAGACTCACATCAACCTGCAAAACTATTGTTTTCTTCTTTCTATGAAAAAATTGAAGTCAGTGTTTTCTCAGAAAACAGGAATAGACAAGGAAGGGAAAGGAATGGGTATATGCATATGTAGGTATGTTTGTGATTATGTCAGCACACGTGTATGTGTTGTTTGGATTACTTTACACTTTCCAGTAAACACTTAAATCTGAGGAACATAACTTTCATAGCAGTGTAAACTACATTGATACTGATAGGTTATTGTGCTGACATCACAATCTTTAACACATATGCAAATTTTATAAATCATGATTAATGATAGTACTCATTTTTCATTTTGAAGTCACTTGGTATATGCATTTAAGCGTTTCTGAAGAAAACTTTTTTTTTTTTCACTTTTTTTTTTTTTAGGAGGAAATGAAAGTGCTATCTCATAATAGGATTTTTGTAGAGAATGTCCCATAGTCAGTGGTGTCTTCATCTCCATGGGGACTGGTCACCTGCAGCCTATTGCAAGGCAGGGAGGCAGCAAGGGCAACATCTGACAATATGAGCTTATGGTAAGAGAGGCATGCAAAATAAGGGATTGAAAATTAGCCTGCTTCATGTTTGACTTCCAATTATATTCTCATATTTAATTTCTTATCAAAACTGGACACAGACTCTGTGATGGTTTGCTCAAGCCCATGGATGCAGGGATATATTTTGTCTACACTCAGCCTTTGTTGCTGGCTAGGGCCTGGCGGCCGGAAGATACCGCGTTGTACGGAAAGCTAGAACCCCACTCCCTATAGCCTGATAGCTAACAGCGCTTAGTTATGAAGCAAGCAGACGGAAGTGACGTTGTAAACCCAGATTATAAAGTGCCGTGTCGCTCACCAATAAACGCCATTTTGCCACCCACCACGCTGGTGTCAGGTGCTGATGGACCGTGCAGTTATTGGATAGTAGCTGTGCGTTTTTCGGAACCAGGTCATCACGCCTATGACAGGCAACAAGCCTCCTGTTTCATTTCAGAATGGGGTAAAAGTTCCCAGCTATCTGAAGAAACTGGCATATCTTTTGTCTTCCTTTTTTCTTAGCTACCAGAATTAAGAGCTATTTTGCTTTCCTTCTTTGTATATACCTTGCTTTTTTCTTGGCTCAGAATCTGTTATGCCATTTAAATTAAAAAAATACTATCTAAGATACTTAATGCTTATTTATAACTCAAGTAAAGGTCATAAACTCTAGACATTTCTTAGTAGTTTTTATTTCCTTCTGTCAGGTTTGAGTTTTTAAAACAATGAGTGGAATATTTTCATAAATAGGGATTATAAAGTAGACTGGATGCACAGATAAATAATGTTTCATAATAGATGCAAGCTTTACAGGGTAGCCAAATAATAGAGGAAGACTAGAATAGAAGAAAATCTGAAGGAAAATAATTTTAATTATACACAAGAAGACAGAAATAAATTAATACAGGAAATTGAAAATGTGTCTTTAATAGAGAGGATTTGAGAACAGAGAAGTTTCAAGCACATGGATTAGAAAAGATACTAAGGTCCAGAACTATACTACTGTTTGTGGACAGATTGAAGTTGATTTAAGACAGAAAACAAACAAACAAACAAAAAAAAAAAGAAAGAATTTTGAGGGTAGCTCATTCAAGATGATCCGAGACAAATTCTGGGGAAAAGCTGGAAAAAGAAACAATGAACCTCAGTGAGACTAAATCTGTTCTGTGGCCAGTTAAGACAGAAACTACAGCTCAGGAAAAAAAAAATCATGTCTTCATAAGTTTTGAGGACTTTTCTGAGAACTTATCAATGGCTGTTATTTATACAACTTTTACCTTTGTCAAGAGTTCTCCCATTATGTAACTATCTTAAAATGGCCAATTTGAACAATGTATGATGTTATTTAATAAGGCCAAAAGCAGTGAGATAAAGTGAACTAAATTATTCTGGATCAGAAACTCTGCTAAGTTTTTGCACTTAACATCTTATCTACTCTTTTAGCAATTATAGATCATTTCCATTTTAAAAATAGCATGTTGCTATATCATTATTCTAAGTACCTAGGGTAACATTTGTTGCTTAATCTGTGTTCCTTGTGTAATCTTGTGACCTGAAGACCTTGTGAAAAAAAGGATTCTATAATCATATATTAACTAGATTGTTTTAATTTAAATGAGCAAGATCTATTACATAGAGGCACATCTGGACTAAAATAATTATAGCCTGTGACTATATTGGTCCTGAAATATAGCAACCCCGAGTAAAAGGCAACAGCATTTTAATTAACATACTCTAATTGAAGTCTAGATATAGATCAGAATCATGGAATCACAGAATGGTAGGAGTTGGAAATTGTGTCTGGGGACCATGTAGTCCAACCCCTGCTAAAACAGGTTCCCCTAAAGCAGGTTGCACATGAATGCATTCAGGCAGGTTTTGAAAGTCTCCAGAGAAGGAGATTCTACAGCCTCTGTGCATCCTATTCTAGTGGTCTGTCACTCTCACAAGAAAGAATTTTTTTCCTGATGTTTAGGTGGAACTTGCCCCTTGTCCTGTCACTGGGCATCATTGAAGAGACTGGCCCCATCATCCTGACACCTTCAGATATATCTAAGAATTAAGAAGATCCCTTCTCAGTCTTCACCAGGCTAAGCAAACTCAGGTCTCTCAGCCTTTCCTCATAAGGGTGATGTTCCAGTCCTCTCATCAGCTTTGTAGCCCTCCACTGGACTCTCTCCAGTAGTGCCTTGTCTCTGTTGAACTGGGGAGCTCAGAACTGGACACAGTACTCCAGATGTGGCCTTACCAGGGCAGAATAAAGGGTGAGGAAAATTTCCCTTGACCTACTGGTCATACTAAGTGCACCACAAGATACCACTGTCCTTCTTGTCTTCAAGGGCACTCTGCTGGCTCATGGCTAATTTAGACAGCAGGACTCCCAGGTCCTTCTCTGTGGAGCAGCTTTCTAGAACGTCAACCCCTAACCTATACTGGTGCGGGACTCTACACTTGCCCTTCTTGAACTTCATTATGTTCCCCTCCACCCAACTCTCCAGTATGTCCAGATCTTGCTGAATGGCAACACAGCCTTCTGGTGTGTCAGCCACTCCTCCCAGTTTTGCATCATCAGCAAACTTGATGATGAGGGTACACTCTGTCCCTTCATCCATGTCATTGATGACGATGTCAGGATCTCTGACCTGACCCTCCTTGACCAAGGGAGGATCTTCCTCCCTCCAGACTTTCTCTCTTACCTTTTACCTCCAGGAACTGAGTTTTCTGAGAGACAGTATTAGCGGTAAAGGCTGAAGCAAAGAAAACATTCAGTAACTCTACCTTCTCTGTACCCTCCATCACTGGAGCACCCACTTCATTCAGCAGTGGGGCCACATTTTCCCTAGTATTCCTTTTCCTACTGATTGCCTTGTAGAAGCCCTTCTTGTTGTCCTTGACATCCCTTGCCAGATTTAACTACAAAAGAGCCTTAACATTCCTCATTGCATCTCTGCATACTCTAACAATGTTCCTATGTTCCTCCCAATCCCTTCTTCCACATTCTCTAAATCTTCTTCTTCTACTTGAGTTTTTCCAGAAGCTCCTTGCTCATCCATGTAGGTCTCCTGTCTCCTTTACTTGATTTCTTACTCAAATGAATGCACTGATACTGAGCTTTGAGGAAGTGGTGCTTGAATATTAACCATCTCTCTTGGGTTCCCCTACATTCTAGAGTCCTAGCTCATGGGATTCTTTCAAGTAGGTCTTTGCAGAGGACAAAGTTACCTCTCCCAGTCTTCACCTCCCCATCCAGACCTTCTTTGTTCATTAGTACAAGGTCCAGCAGCACACCTCTCTTTGCTATTTTCTCCACCACCTGTGTCAAAAAGTTACTATAAATGCACTGCAGTAACCTGGACTGTGTGTGCCTGTCTGTGTGGCCTTTCCAGTAAATATCAGAATTATTGAAGTCACCCATGAGAACCAGGGCCTGTGATTGTGAAGCTACTTCCAGCTGGCTGTAGACAGATTTTAACTTCTTATTCCTGATCAGGTGGCCTGTAATAAACACCCACAACGCTGTCACCTATATTATCCTGCCCCTTAAATCTCTCAACACCTACTATGCTTGATACTTTCCAGATGCTGTCTCACATAAAGATCAGCTCCACCACCACACCTTGCTGTTCTGCCTTTCCTAAAAAGTACATAGCCCTTCAGGACAACATTCCAGTCATGTGAGCCATCCCACCATGTCTCTGTAATTGTAATCATTTTATAGCCCTGCAACTGCATCCAGATCTCTAGATCTTCCTGTTGAAATGAAGCTTAAAAAGGAACCAAGTAACAATAAGGGAGAAAAAAAAAATAAAATAAATTCTGTTGTTTGTAATTCTCTGATAGAAACTGCTTGTAGACTATGGGAGGTCCAAGGTGCCAGGAATAGGAGAATCTCTTGGTTATCCTCACATAACCATGTGCAGGATTACATTGTTTTCCCCAGATGTCTGACAGAGCTTGACTCTCTAGCAATTATAGATTTTATGTTAAATTTTGACTCTGGGTGGTACTTTCTTTACTACTGCTGACATTGGCTAACAGGGTATATTAAAAATGTCCATGACAGCCTCAGGAAATTTTGAACACAGGGATGTAATCCACAGAACTGTGCTATCAGGTTCAAAACCTAAAAATACCTCTCAAAAGTATTGCTTTTTAAGGACTAATTAAAACTAAAAAACTAGCTAAAAGGGGCTATTATCTTTTATATTCCTATGTACACTATCAGTGTCAATTTTAAGTATGTAGCAAGGTACTACAAACACTTTCCAAGTAGGAAAAAAAAAAAAAAGAAAGAAAGAAAGAAAGAAAGAAAGAAAGAAAGAAAGAAAGAAAGAAAGAAAGAAAGAAGAATACTCTGCAGCTGTGAGGTACTTACTTTATCTGACCTCACAGTCACAAAATTTAACAGTCATTCAAGGAACAGAAAAAAAAATGTATTAAGTTTAGCAGATGCAAGAATAGTTTGTCAGGAGACAGCCAATAGGATGTTTAGAGAGGTTTCTCATTTTCCTAATAGCTAAAGTAAGTCAATAGAAAAGAAAAATTGTCTGTTTCTTTTATGAAGAAATTCATTCACAGGTACAGTACTTAAAAGGGAAATTAACTGAACCGGCAGCTAGCAGATATAAGAATATACAAGTGTTAGCAATCCTTCTTTTCTGCAGCATCCCTAAAATTCCCTTTGACACTGATTAGGACATGACATCTTGCACAGTAAACAATGCTACAATTACTTACATATTCTTGGAAAAACAAACCAAATCCCTTATGGAATTATTAACATAATCCTAGTCCCAGTCTGTTCCACAGAATTAACCATTTTGGGGAGCAGGCCCCCTTGCTCATCAATATTTGAAGGCTGCAGGTGAGGAAAGAACCTGATCATGACAGGATCTAAAGAGCTTAGAAAAAAAGAGGGAGATGCTTATTCCTTTCCTGGCTTGCAGAAGTTTGCAGAAGTAGGGAACATTTTTTTTTTTTAAATGCAATAAATGGAAGATACATCTTCTAGGAAATTTAGAGATGTTTTGCACAGTACATTAAAAATTAGCTTGCCTCTCTTGTGTGGTACTTTGAAACAAACCCATATAATTTCTGCTGCTTTATTTATGTTTGTTACTAAAGTTACCCATTTCAGTGCTTACAAAAAGTATCACTTGCTTGTGTGGGGAGAAGTCTTTTTTAGTTTGAGTTAAGAGCTCAGCTGATGCATCAGTGTCATCTGAGAACAACTAACTTTGAAGCCAAACCTTAAATCCCTGCAGATAGAGTATGAGGGAGAAGCTTAAGTCCTCGAGTCTGAGAGTGGTGAGAAAGACACAAAGGTGAGAGAAGACATGGCAGAAAATCACAGCATCAAAGATGTCTGTCACAAAGGATGAGGGTGAATAGTTGAGAGAAGCAGTGAGAATAAAGAGAAATAAAAAGGCCAAGAGAGACCCCAGAAGTCAAGAAGCATTAAAGATAGCTTAAGTGTGTAAAAACCCAGGACAGTCTTTCCTGAGATTCCTGAGAAAAAAAATGGGAGTTGAGATTTTTCTCCAGTGATTTGTAGCTTTAAGAGAGCTTTATTTTCAAAAAATCTTAGAAATTCAGTTTTCCCTCTGATGCATCATCTGGTTTTGGAATTTGGGTCTAAAGGTTGGGTCCATCTGTCCCATAGGAATTATTTCAAAGTCATTTGTGGGCGTGCAGACAAATTATAAGATTTCTGAATGGGTATACAAACATTGTCACTGTTATGTGAGGGAGTAACAATTCAAGGGTGCTCATCCTGGACACCTGCACATGCTCCGTGAATAACTTACGGTGAGAAGTACTACTTCTGAGCTCCCACAAAAGATACTCATATCAGTAAATTGTAGAGCACTCAAGCAGCAATGGTATGTCCTCATGCTGCATCCCAGTACAGGCAAGCAGTTATGCACGCTGGATGACTTCATCTTTGTTATAAAACAGTAGTTACAGCTTTTTCATGTTCCACATTTCAGACCCAGAAGGAGCAGGCCCAGGGACTTCTGAGGCAGCTTTGTTGCCTGTTCCACAAAGGAATGTGCTTTCACCAGGACAGAACTAAGAAAGTACAGCTATGACACCTACCCTTTCTGTGATCCTTAATTCAGAAAAATAGTTTACTCCTCTGGCAAAAATTCAATATTTGCTGGAGATTAGCACTGCTGTGCTACTGAAATACACCTAGGAAGCAGAGGATTCAGCGAAAGATGGCACTAGCTACTCATGGTGTGACTTTCTACCTCACCTACCTTGAAAGGACAGAATGAGTACAGCTCTGGGTTTTGATATTCATCATTCAAAATGAATGGATTAAATGAGACGCATTCACTTTTTCCTCTGGAAAGTGAAAGCAGGAGATAACGGCGGAATTAACTCAACTTTATTTATTGATGAGTAAGAAAACTGTTTATAAAGGCTTTTCTAATGCTTTCCTTCATAAAATTTCTGGCAAAAGTATTTACTGTAAATGAATCATATGTTCCTACAGCTTATCCTGCAACAAATAATTTCAAGCATCAATTCTGGACTTTGAATATTGATAATAAATATTTATTCCAGTAGAAATATTTTGTTCAATCATACTCATTTATCCATTTTTTTTATTCTATTAAGTGAAGGCTGTGGCAATTTTCCATCAGGCCATATTTTTTGACATTTTCCCCTGCTATTTAATTCTCCACTTTATAGAACCAGACACTCTTTGAACTGAATCTAATTGTGCCTTTCTGCAACAATTGTCGTGACTGTAAATTCAGATTTTGGCCTCTGAAAAAATTAATAAATAAGGAATATTTACAAAATGGAAATAAAATCATTCTTGCAACATGCTTTATAATATGTTTATAATTGGTGGCAACTGAAGATGAGTCTACCCCACTTATTTTCTGAACCAGTTCCTTCTTGTGTAATAAACGTTCTTCTTTTTTCTATTAGAGTTGAATAGACTTGCCCTCTACAGCTCCAGTCTTGCAGACAGATGTGTCTTAAGGAACTAACAGTTCCTTAACTTCATTGAAACTACCCGACTGAACTGACTTAGTTGGAAATGCAGGTGACAAGGAAATTGAAACCTTTTCTGTTACACAGTTTCTGGGTGACTTTCTGTCTAGATTTTTCTTCTCTTCAAACCACTGGCCACTATTCAATCTTGCAGGTACTTAACAAATTGGTTTGCATTGCTAATTCTCCAGTATGTTTAATTTGATGGTGATAATGCTCCTAATGTATCATATTGTTTTGTTTTGTTTTGTTTTGTTTTTTTTTCTGATAGCTGCAATCCTTCTGGAAATACATATTATTTAAAAGCTCAGCTTTACTTAAAAAGAAATACGAAATCATTTGTTGTCCTTATGGATACAGAGACAAATATCAGAGGACATTTAAAATGATTTGAAAGTTGTTATTACTGTTTAGTCTTGTGTTTTAAACCAATATTGTTATATAAAAAAATTTATCTCATTACTTCTTGAAACTGAAAGGCTCGTGAGGGACCTCTACAGGCTTAAGGAGTGGACTCATGCAACCCTCATGAAGTTCAACAAGACCAAGTACAAAATCCTGCATCTGGGTTGGGGCAATCCCCAATATTAATACAGACAAGGGGATGAACTGACTGAGAGAAGCCCTGCAGAGAAGGACTTGGGGGTATTGGTAGATGAAAACTGGCCATGAGCCAGCAATAAACATGCACAGCCCAGAAGGCCAACCATTTACTGCACTGTATCAGAAGTGTGGCCAGCAGGTTAGGAGAGGTGACTCTGCTGCTCTGCTCCACTCTCATGTGACCCACCTGGAGTACAGCATCCAGGAGGGGAGCCCTCACTACAACAAAGACATGAACCTGTTGGAGTGGGTCAAGAGGAGGGCCACTAAAATGATCAGGGGGCTGGAACTCCTCTCCTATGAGTTGTGGCTGTGAGCCTGGTGAAGAGTAGGCTTCAGGGAGACTTTGTTTTGTCCTTTTGGTACTTAAAGGGGGCCTATTAGAGAAAGGAAACTAGAACAGCTTTAATGAGAATAATAATACAAATAGAACATGTACAAATATATAAAAAAAACGTATGGAACCCAACCCCCCAATGGTAATTACATCACTGTCACCACTGATGCTGTGGAGCAGGCACCAGGGGAGTCCCAGATGGGGCCCCGCAGCAGGTGGGAGCTGTGTTTGGGAGCTGGATTCTGGTACCGGGTCCAGGAACACACAGACTGGGATTGAAGACAGAATGCACAGAGTCCTTGGATGCTCCGAGGAAGGAACAACAAGAGGACCTGAGCCAAGACAAGCAAAGCTGATAAAGCAGTCCAAGAGGGGAGAAGAGCCCAGGAGCCCCCAGCGAGAGGGCGAGCAATCAAGCAAACAAGCTAACAAGCAAACAAAACTAGCAAGCAAGTAAGCAAACAAAACCAAAACTCTAGACCCTCCAGATCCCTCTGCTTTATACCAAATAAGACGTATATGGGGTGGAATCCCTCGTTGGTCAGTTGGGGGACACCTGCCCTGTCTGCTCCTCCCTGCAGGTGCAGCCTTTCACTTTCTGCACCCCCAATGTGGTACAGAAGATCCAGCAGTGGCCTTGGTCTGCACACCAATCCTTGGTTGTAACTCTCAACACGGGGTGTTATCACTGCCAGCAGCAGACCCTGCCTGTGCAAACACACTGTTAACTTCAGACAGTGCAGTTACTTAGAAGAACTGAACTGAAAAGTAAAATCCCTGAACAGAATTAGTTCTGTTCTCACTCAAACCAGGACAGTACTGACAGATCACATGACCTGTTTTTGAGGGTGTCCTGTATCTACCATGCAGAGATTGATAGTACACTGACACAGAAATCTATGCTCAGAGCACCTATTAGGATCAGGGAGCACGACATGTTGCACCTGGAGAGGAAGGATGTTGTCATGTTTTCAAGGGATTCCTGAAAGCTTTATTTGATCTAGGTATGTAGAAACTGTAGCTCTTTTGGATCAAGGTAGGACATACTCATCTGACCAAATGCAGATATTTCTGTGTATGAGCTAGTCACAGAAAGGCTCCCATTATGGTTAGTAGAGAGCATCAGTAGAAGAAAATCAAGGGAAAAATCATCTTATTCAAAAGCAGAGATGAAGGTGTTTTATCAAAACTTATTTTTTTTTTTTTTGTCTACTAGCTGGGGAGTGATTCTAGTACAGCTAATTCTGAAATAAGATCTTACAGTATAAACATATACAGTGAAGTGAAACAAAGCCCATTCATAATGCTTCTGGAGAAGGAAAGGAAGACACTGTTAGGAAAGTAGAAAATTGATAGACATTTTATATCTGGGAATGATAAATTGCCACCAAACTGTTCGTCCAATATCCATTCTGCATCAGTGGTTATAAAATGTTTGTGCTCAAGAACTACTTCTGCTGACTTGCCCAAGTGTTTTGGTCTTGCTCTGTTAACAGTTAGGCTAAGCAGGAATAAAACCTTTTTAATTCTGAATGTGTTTCTACATATGTACTGCTGAGAAAAGCTGTTCATCAGAAACACTGTAAATTAAGAAAATACCATAATTCCTTCTGTCTTTATAGAGAATGCTTAAAACAGTATTTGAAAAAAAGAAAAAAAGAAAAAAAAACAATGGCACGCCATCTTCCTGAGACTTGACTCTTTGAATGCTTCATTTATTTCAGTTATTTATTGCATAAAGTTGACCGTAAGTAATAAAAATCTCTAAAGAAGTAGAAAAAAATCTGGCATATGGGTATCAATGAGAATTTGGAGCCTAATATGAGCACCACCTTTGAAAGTTTCAGCAATACAGCAATACTGTCCAATTACTGCTAGCTGTTTTGAAAATACTATCTGGATAACATAATAATAATTTCATAAAATCCATCACTGTTCTGCTTCATTGCCAGGCCTCCAGTTTTCAAGAAACTTTTTTTTTATGTAATTCTTTTTTGTCAATATAAAACCTACAGATTAGTGGACTGTAAATATGAAACATAATAACCAAACTGTAAACATTAAATTGGTACAAATCTATTGAATTGAATGTCAAAAGAAATGGCTTGGTTTCTATAGTAGTTGTATCATTCCATTACACAGGAGATTTATTAAAACACGAGACCACTCCTAACCTTCTGTTCTCTTCTTTTTAAAAGAAAATAATGTCAGTTTCAAATTATTTTAGTAAACTGGTGTTGAATCTATGATTAAGCCAAACAATGCAAGTCAAGCTTGGTTTAGAGGATACAAAGCTTAAATTTCATATGTCTGAATAAGAGAAAAAAAAATATTAAATCAACAGTCTTATATTTCTTGCATCATAGAAATATAGAATGTTAGGGGTTGGAAGGAACCTCTGGAGATGTTTGAGTCCAACCCCCCTGCCAGCACAGGAACACCCAGGATAGGCCACACAGGAACAGATCCAGGTGGGTCTTGAAAGTCTCTAGAGAAGGAGATCCACAGCCTGGAGTCTGCGCACCCTGTTCCAGGGTCTGTCACTCTCACAGTGAAGAAGTTTTTCCTCATGTTGAGGTGGAACTTCCTTACTACCATTACCTCTTGTCCTATCACAGGGCACCACTGAAAACAGACTGACCCCTCCTACTTGACACCCACCCTTCAGATATTTGTTAACATTTATAAGATCCCATCTCAGTCTTCTCCAGGCTGAACAGTCCCAGGGCTCTCAGCCTTTCCTCTTAAGAGAGATGTTCCAGTCCCTTCATCATCTTTGTAGCTCTCCATTGGACTCTCTCTGGTATTTCCCTGTCCCTTTTGAACTGAGGAGACCAGAACTGAAAACAATACTCTAGATGTGGTCTCACTAGTGCAGAGAGGGGAAGAACCTCCCTTGACCTGCTGGCCACACTCTTCTTTATGCACCCCAGGATACCATTGGCCTTCCTGGCCACAAGGGCACATTGCTGTTCCATGGATAGCTTATTGTCCACCAAGGTCCCTCTCCATGGGACTGCTTTCCAGAGGGTCCACCTCTAACTTGTACTGTTAGTGTAGGACTCTACACTTATCCTTGTTGAACTTCATTAGGTTTGCCTTTGCCCAGCTCTCCAGTCTCTCCAGATCTTGCTTGATGGCAGCACAGCCTTTTGGTGTATTGGCCACTCCTCTTAGTTTAGTATCATCATCAAAATTACTGAGTGTACACTCAGTCCCTTCATCCAGGTCATAAAATGTTGAATAAGACTGGACCCAGAACTGACGCCTGGGGAACACCACTACTTACAGGTCACCAACTGGACTCTGAACCACTGATCACAACCCTCTGAGCTCTATTGTTCTGCCAGTTCTCAACCCACCTCTCTTCAAACCCACACTTCCTGAGCTTTCTCACAAGGATGTTATAGGAGAAGTCAAGGTAGACAGCACCCACTGCTCCCCCTGCATCTACCTATTCAGTCACGTCATCATACAAGGCTATCAGATTAGTCAGAAATGACTTCCCTTTAGTGAATCCATGTTGGTTACTGTTGATAAACTTCTTTTTGTCCATTTGCTGAGATATGATCTCCAGAATGAGATGCATCCCTTTCCAGGGATGGAGGTGAGGCTGAATGGTCTGTAATATCCAGGGTCTTCCTTCTTGCTCTTTCTGAAGACTGGAGTGACATTGGCTTTCCTCCAGTCCTCAGGCACCTTACCTGATCTCCATGGTCTTTCAAAATTGATGGAGAGTGGTAGAGCAACAACATTAGCCAGCTCCCTCAGCACTCATGGATGCAGCCCATCAGGGCCCATGGATTTGTATGTGGTCAGTTTACCCAAATGATTTCTAAACCAATCTTCATTGATCAGTAGAAAGTCTTCCGCCTTCCAGGCTTTCACTCGTACTTTCAGGGTCAGGGATTCCTGAGGGCTGGTCTTATCAGTGAAGACTGAAGCAAAGAAGGCATTTGGTAATTCTATCTTCTCCGCATCCTCTGTCACCAGGTCTCCAGCATCATTCAGCAGTGAGACCACATTTTCCCTAGTCTTTACCACTGACGTATTTGAAGAAGCTCTTCTTTTCCTTTACTTCCTTTGCCAAAGTTAATTCCAAGATGGCCTTGGCCCTCCCTGCTACATCCCTACAAACCCTGACAGCATTCCTATAATTCTGACAAGAGATCAGTCCGTTTTTCCACATGCTGTGGACTTCATTCTTTCACTTGATTTTTTTCAGCACCTCCTTGCTCATCCATGCTGGCCTCCTGCCTTGTCTATTTGATTTTTTTACTCAAACAAATGTACTTGTCTTGTGCTTGGAGGAAGTAATGGTTGAATATCAACCAGCTCTCTTGCACACCCTTATCTTCTAGACTCTTAGCCCAAGGGATTCCTCCAAGTTGATCTTTGAACAGCACAAAGTTAGCCCTCAAGTAGAAAGGCAGAAAAAGGCTATGAGAAAGAAGCCATCCTGTTCTGGAGCTTCATTAGCACCAATAAATCCTGTGGCATGTAAATGATCTGAAAAACTGAGAGCAATTAGCTTTTCCTTTTCACTTAAGTGTTTTAGTGCAGATTGGTAGCTAATCAAGCTGGGAAATTGAAATAGAGCATGTAAAAAAATTGTTTATGAGTAATATTGTAAACAAGCATTGCAGATAGCTCTGTACCTGCTTTAGTGGTATAATAAAATAAGTGGTGAAATCAGCATTACATCCATTTAGGTGCAATTGTACAAATTGCTAGCTAATCAGAGTGAGAAAATTGAGCCAGGGCTTGGAAGAACAATGCTGTGTGCTATTAACTTGATGTTTAACTATGTATTTAAAGCATTTGAAGATGAATACTTAAAAAAAACCCCAAAAAACAAACCAAAAAACAACATAGATTTGTTTTGTTATAAAAAGCATGCCTGCTTCTGAGTTGGTTTCATTAGTGTAATCCAGAAAAAATTCCACTGACATTTGTGAAGTTAATTCAAACACAAACTGATGTAAGCAGTATGAGAATCAACACCATTTACTTTATTGTTTTCTGCTGTGTTAAGCCATAGGACTTTCATTAAAAATGCAAAACTCATCAAATGCATAAAATTCCAACAAAGAAACAGTTCAGTTTATCAAGCCAGCTGTAGTCAGCAGTTCAATAGATTTTGACATGCTCAACACAGCAGGGACTCAACTGGAGCCATGTAAGCCTGGCTCAAAGGCTTGTGAACTTTTCAAGAAGCTCAAAAAAGCTTGAAAATCCATGAGGTAGGGAGGGATTGACTTGATGCTTCTTTCCTGTAAATTTGATTTTACTTAAAGTTTTACATGCTCTAGTACTGTGCATTAATGTGTGAACTATGCAGCCTTGTGAATGTAACCTGATGGGTTTTGAATTTTAAGAGATATGACATAAAGTAAAGCTCACCCATATCGATCTGGTAAATGAATATAAATACTGTTATAATTTACCTGTCCCATGGTAGTACTTTTTAAAGGCTCTACTGCTCTATTGAAAACACTTCTACATGTTATATCTATTATATTCTCAGAAATAACATAACAAACATGTAAAATGAAAAAGAATCATCCTGTAATCATGTATTCATAGTTCTGGAAGGAATTCCAGTATCTCACCTAATCCTTTCAATACCCCAGACAGCAGCAACTTTCTTTCAGTTATTTCTAACAGATGTTAATTCAGCTCACAAGAAAAAAAAAAGGAAGAGTGATGAGGTCCCACAGTCTCACAAGAAACTTCACTCTCTTGTATACTCTCTGGATCCTATGTTTCACCCTTGAGGCCTACCAATAAAAAGTAAAGGGAAAAAATGACTACGTGTATCCTATAGGCAATGCTGCTCTTTATATATCTCATTATAATCTTTGGGAGGTTTGGGTGGGGGTTTTTTTGTGTTTTGTTTTGGTTAGGGATTTTTTTGGTAGCATTTTGATTTGTGTTCTGATCAGGATCTACTACAACCCTACATCCTTTTATACAGAACTATTACCTAATCAGATGCCTTTGAAACAGGTTTATGCAGATTATTAATCTCTTGTCTCTTGGAGAATTGAATTCGTGTTGAATTTCATCCAATTGTTTCTCCAAATTCTTAAAATGATTTTGAATATTCCTTCAATCTAGCAGTATATCAACTACCCTCTTTGGCTTAATCTTATTGGAATGGTTAAAAAGAACATCCTGTACTTAGTTAACCAGGTCACTGATGAAAATATTGAATGATGCCTCACTCAAGATAAAAGGAATTAAACTTGACAGAGAAAAAGACAACTATTTTAAAATGCATAGATTTTATTAGTAATAAGATAGATACACACACATGAAAACACTTGTAAATAAATATGTTTAAATATGTCTGTTTATTTAATAAAGTTCTCTTCAGGTTTTATGTGATAAAAATTTTCATATTCAATACAAGGAAAATTAAGAAAGAATGCAAATAAAACTTCAGTTGTGCCCAGGTTTCTTTTCTGTCTACTGGGATATTTAATTGAGATTTAATAAATCTGACCCCTGGTTATTCACTTATTTCTTCATTATGATATCTCTTAACCACCCCCCCATTCCATTTTGTTAACTGACTTAGCCTAAATTAATTAAGCACCCATTTCAATCTAAGAAATTTACAGAGAGAAGTGCAGGAACAAGGATTGTGTAATCTTGTGACTTCTACAGTGTTGTGATGGCCAAAAAGTTGTTAATGAGAAATAGATAATTGATTCATGATGGAAAAATAAATCAGTAATTGTACAGCCTTGGTGTAAGCCAGAGCGAACAAAGAAGAAAAGGAAGGACGAGAAGGTAGCTGTCAGTAATCAGACACCATCGGCAATTCTGTAATTGTTGCAGGCACCATGAGAAAGCCAGATTATAGAGACATATGCCTGATCAGAGTTGCTTTATAGTAGCCCATCTATATAATATCAATCTAACTCTTTTTCACATGAAGTTAATCTTTAAATCAGAACAGAGCCCCTGTAATATTTCCCTGCTTAATACCACAGTATACTGGAACATGTAGGTTTCTATTGTATTGTTTATTTCCTCTTGATGTACATAGAGAATGATATTTTTTATTAAGAAATCAAATAATATATTGCACAAACTACAAAGAAATTGGCTTGCACAAATAGAATAATGACAATTCTCTCTTATAACTGAATGGAAAGTTTGTAGAAACAGAATTCAATCCATGGATTCCTGTGAATGACTTCAAAGAAGAGAGAAATAAAAAAATGTGTTACATGCTTAAAGATTGGAGTGTATTATTCACTACTGAAATACTTAGTGTAGTAAGTCTGTGGTATTTTAAGCAGAAAATTGTGACAGAGATCTCATAGAGTTTGTGTTTTAAGATATTATTTTCCTGCCTTTAGCAGAGAAATTGTCTTGGTATGGTAACTGAAATAAAACTCAAACAAAATGGAACCAGGATCTTTTGTGGTAACATGGGAGCAACTGAGAAAGAATAAGATACAGGGATGAGGACATAAATAAAAATATTTTAAAGTAAAAAAATTAGAAGCAGAATTTCTGTGAAATCATATACTACAAGCAGAAGGATTTTAAGGTGAAGATTACTCTCTTCAAACTATGACAGTTCAAAGTGATGAAAAACCAAATATTCATACCATGAATAAAAACTATAAAAAATGGGGCTATAAAATAGAAATCTGTTCTACAAGCAGAATGATTTAATGTAGAATCATCACAATGGTAACATACAAAAATACATAAGGAAACGATCCCTGCAGAAGGACATACACTTTTTTCTTCAAAATATACAGGGAAAAAAGGAAACTAATTCAAGCATAATATTTCATCACCCACCACATACCTTTACTGATAGACTTTTGGAAATTATTTTGAGCATGAGAAAGGAGCCCCAGAAATTAAAATGTATTCCACTGTTCACCTCTCAGCATTTTCAGACAGAGAAGTATGAAAATGGAGTATAATCTGTAGCAAATACAGCTAAATGTGAGTTTGAAAATTCCCCCCATCCATTTGTTTCCTGATTCTATATTGTTTAGTACTCAGAAGAACATCTATGAGGGATATAAATCACCAATAGGATGAGGTAGTCTTAACTTTCCTAGAACACCAGAGAATGCTCTAAGTAACCAGATGGAATACTTTCATGGTATAAACCTCCACAACCTACCTCCCCCATTCTGAGCTTCCTTCTCTCTCAAAAACCCATAAAGATTATCTGATTTTTCTTCAAGAAGAAACTTGTAGAAAAGTAAATAATAGCCTTCTGAAAGGAGGGAGATACTGTTTCTTTTCTTCTGCCGCTTCTCTGTACCCAGGGAATGAAAGCTCCAGGAGGCTACAAAGTGTACTAGAAGTCATAAAGGAGATCTAGCCCAGTGTTAGAAGCCTGTACCTGCTTTAGGTACAATACCATTTTGAGGAGTAGGGATTAGAATCAGAACTCAAATGACATAGAAATAGTTTTGATGGATCAGGAATTATTATGAAGCGTTTGCTGACTTGACATGATCCCATACCATCTAAAGCAAGCAAGCTTAAGCAACAATGACATTATGAAAACTTGGGTTACAGAGAACTGAAGTATGAAAGGGTTGTGTTTCAAAAAGCCTAAAAAGTATATCTTGCATATAAATGTACTATGATGATGAAGAAACCCTCAAATAGAATGTCCCAGTTTTACAGACAAATAATTGAATAGATTGGAGGCCCTGAACTCTGAATTTAGGCATAATTTGTATGTTTCTTTCTCTCAAGTGTGAAATTAATGCAGCATTTAAAACTTCAAGAGTTAGGAAAGGGCACTATTTATTTACTGTCCTTTCATTTGGATTACAAGGCACTTCAATAGTGTTTCATTGATTAATGGGTATTCTTTGAAGAGATATGAAGAGTATACAGCTGCATATTTTAGTGATTTGCCTGTATCTAACACCACTTGAGAAGCATCTAGAACATCTGGAGGAAGTGCTCCAAGAGATTAGAGACTAATAAATTTAGGCTGATATACAGAGGAACAAAAGTAAATTGAATCCGTGTTTTATGCTAAAAGAAGGGATGCTAATGTCTACAAGTCCAAACTATGCTAGACAGTCCACTGCAAAAAGCCATTAGCAAATAGAAATGTGCTGAAATTTTATTCTTAACTTTTCTACATTTAATGTGTTCATCAGTCAAACTGAAGGTGATCTGGAGAAATAAGTAGACATGCCAGGAAATGAAGATAACCATCTGTTAATGCATGGCTTCAGAGCCCAGATTTATTGGTCGTGTGTATAGCCCAACTCAAATATTTCAGCCATCAACATGGGAACAGTCAATCTAAAAGGAAAGAAGCAAGAGATGTAAATGCAAAATTGTTTCTACAGGAACAAGCTATTGCACAAAAAGCATTTCTAGATGTAGAAGGCTAACAGAGTTCTAGGTGAGGTTGTATGTAGACTAGTTGGTTTTGTCTGAAGACTGAAGAGTATGAGATTAATATTCTGGGACAACTATGCGCCATGTCATTCAACATTTAAGATAATCCAGAAAGCAAAAGTAAGGATAGTGTCCCATTGTTAGCCCTAAAGGAGAAGAACAAATTAACTAGCAATAAATTGTTGCATAGGTTGGAGAGAAGAACAGATGTCCTGAACAGATGCTTTTGATTAGAAAGGGGAAGTGAACCCAATGTATTCATGGAGTGTGAGATGCTGCACTGCAGACAGGTAGGATTCCTAATGGAGACACACAAAAAACTTGCTTCAGAAAAGGCAAAGGGAAAAAGGAGATTTGACAGCTGCAGGAGTGTGGAAGTGTGTCCTGCTTAACAGACTTGGATTTTTCTGGACAGGTAAAAAATTTTGTGAGTCTAAAAGAGGGGTGAGACCTAGAGGGTAGCGAACTAGAACCAATCTAGTCCTTTCTAAAGAACATTTATTAGTCTCTTCTGGCTTCCTGTCTCTGTCTCTTATACAGCCAGTAATAGCTAGATCATCCCAGACCACTTGACATGCCAGGCAGTTTGTGACCTAAGTTTGAGACTCTAGGTAGTCTCCTTTCTGCCTCAACCTCAGTCTTTCTTAGCAATGATGAAGTGCAAGAGGAATGGAATATGACCAACAAAGACTATGAAAAAAAGTCCCCTTCTCATTTATTACCCATTAGCACTTGGCCTTGTCCCATCTATTGTAAAGCATAACTGAATTGCTAAATTTGCAGCTGGACTGTTTTAGCAGTTCTGTGGTTTTTTTCCCCCTACTCTCATTTTTGAGTGATACTTAACTCCCCTTTGAATAATTTAAACTGAGTCTCCCTTACTTTTGCCTAAAACTGAGCCCAGATACTATATAATGAGTAAATAAAGTAATGTTTTAATTGTTGCTTTACACCTGAAAACTGCTATGCAAACTACATAAACACCTCTATACTCTGTTACATATGCCACTTTAATTTTCTACAGTAAGTGTTTAATTAGATCAGCATCTGAGAAGCTAACCAAAATTCATTTACTCTCATCTGGCATGAGCTAAACACTGACACTAGAGCTCTGTGAATACTAAAAAGAATGCCTGATTAAAATAAGCCATAACAAAACCAGAAGAAAAGGATTCTGATAGAATACTGATTACAAAGGAAATAGGATTAATGCCAGTGAAATACATGAGTAGAAGGATTACCTTTGCTGAGTACTATCATTCTTCCTCTTAAACTTCTAACATCTCTCCTGGACTGCCACTCTAAATCGAGATAATTTTTATATACATGAGATTAAATAGGCTCTAATTGTTTTCCAAGGTGTGTTATTTAATAGAGAGTGCAGATAAAATAATGATATCGCTATTAACACACATTAGGAAGCAATAATGATGTTCTATGCATTGATCAGCACAGGAAACTGTGCAATACACCATTCTTTGATGAATGGGAAGGCAACTTGCAACATAGCATGTCAACTTCACAACTGCAGAGAAACTGACCTCCGGAGCCTGAACCCTAGACTTAAAAATTTGACGGGAGATAACTTCTTTCTATTGGGAAGCCAGCACAAGAGAGGTCTTCTCCTGAGGACAATTCTATGACGTTCGTGTAAGCCCAAGAAAAATTACTTATTAGGTACAGTAAATCAGTGATGAGCCAATGCATAGGATGCTGGCAAGTAGGCAGTACAAGAGTCTGTGTGCAGAAATGCTCTAAACTTGGGCATGAAAGCCAGGTCATTGTTTTCTGGGAAATATAAATCAGATGAGAGAGAGAGAGTCTTCAAGTAAGCAAAAGAAAACAGTTCAAGGGCCTGGGTGACCTAATGAGGGAATTTAAATTAACCTGCACTGGGAATTTCTGTTGCCTTCAGGGTTACATAGCTGCAGTACAGTGGGGTTTCTAGTACTTTGTAATTAGGTAAATTTAAATGCTTATTTTTAGAGCCCTAAATAGATGTTTTGGATTTTGTCCTAAGCAGCTGCACACTGTTAAGCCATTCCACAGAGTTTTAAATATACGATGCTGAGAAAATGCTTGGATACAATCAGTGAATACTTGAAATTTAAGTGACATAACTGTCATGCAGTATATGGAGCTCAAAGAACAAGAATAGCAGCTCATTACTCTCTTCTTCAATGGTTATTGACAGTTTGAGTCGCAAAAGAATATATGTAGTGTGGACTTGGGTATGGCACTGAAACACGGCAGAGGAGTCAGGCATGTAGCTTGAACCAGCTAATGGGTATAAGGATGACTGTGCTTCTCTGCCTAACAGGGAGAAGCAGGAAAGGCAGAAGGCAGTTGTAGCTGCTTCATGGAGGTGTAGCAGGAGCTAGAGGAGTGTGTTGAGTTTTGGACTAAGACATGATTTTTACAGTTTTTTCTAGAGACAAAATTAAACTAGATTGGCTTTATTTCCAAAGCTGACCTAGTGAACACTGAGAATGGCTATCAGTATGTACAAGGGATCCCCTGCTGGTAAACAGTTTTTTACCCAATAGCCCAATAATTGCACTGTCATTGCTTGCAATGGGTCATATGCTTTTTGTGCTTTATGCAAACAGTGTCAAGTTCCAGTCCTAGCCTGTTAGGCTTGTTATCAACTTGTTAGGAGAAATTGTTGGGTGAACTCAGCTTGATGCTGCGTGTGTCTTGTTATGATGCACAGTTTAAGTGTGGGTTAATATCAACGGCCTTGAAAATATAAACACTGGTTGAAAACAGCGTTCCCAGAACTATTAACAACACACTGATGGGCAGTTACTGCTCACTGAACTGGTAGGTTGAAGTCTCCCACAAGAACAAGGGCTAGTGAATGTGAGACATCTCCATGTTGTTGAAAGAATATGTCATCAGTGTCTTTATCCTGGCTGGGTGGTCTGCAGCAGACTCCCACCAGGATATCAACATCATTGGCCTTCCCCTTCATCCTTATCCATACACTTTGAACCTTGTTGTGTCTAACATTGAATTCAAGACAGCCAAAACACTCCTTAGCATGTAACACTACCCCTCCACCTCTCTTTTCTCGTCTATCCCTTCTAAAGAGACTGCAGACATCCATTGCAGCACTCCAACCATACAAATCATTTCACCATGTTTCCATGATGGCAATTATATCATGGTTTCCGTGGTACTCAATAGCTTCAAACTCCATGCTATGAGCATTGGCATACATGCACTTGATCTGAGGCACGGATATCACTTCCAACACTGGTATGTCCCCCCAAGGCTTATCTCTAGCAGTCCTGGGTTTGTCCCTCTCCCCCTTTTATTCTAGTTTAAAGCCCTTTCAATGAGGGCTGCTACCTCCTGCAAGAAGATCCTTTTCCTGCACTTAGATAGGTGTACCCCATCTCCTGCCAGCAGGCTTGGTGTCGTGTATACCGAACCATGGTCAAAGAACCCAAAGTGTTATTGGTGGCACCAACCCTCGAGCCAGGTGTTAACCTCTGAGATTCTCCAGTTTCTTCCCTCATCATTTTACGTGCCTGGCAGGATGGATGTGAAGATTACTTGGGCTTGCAAGTCCCAGATTAGTCTCCCCAGTGCCCTAAAATCATTCCTGATTCCCCTCAGACTTGGTGTGGAGATTTCCTCACTACCCACCTGAAAGATCAGCAATTGGTAGTAATCAGAGGGGCCTACCAAGTTAGACATCTTCTTTGTGAAGTCTCTTACCTGGGCCCCAGGGAGACAGCAAACTTCCCTATGGGTTGGACCTGGTTGGCAGATAGGGCCCTCCATTCCTCTGAGGAGGGAGTCACCGATGACAACTACTCTTCTCGTTTCCTTAATAGAAGAGATTGTCATATGAGTAGGCCATCTTGCCTTGGGCTGCTCCTCCAACCCAGATGGACTGTCATCTGTGTCATCATTAGTTTGCCTCTCCACCTCCAAAAACTCAAAACTATTCTGTAATTGTATCTGAGGGGGTGGTGTAGTAAGGGATGGGGGGTGTCTGTGACCCCAAGCAGGAACCTGCTTCCATCTTCCCTCATCTTGCTTGTTATTTGTTAACCTGGTGGCAGGAAGGCAGACTCTTTTTTTCTTCATGCATCTCCTGGTGTACTTACCTCTGCAATGGTAGAGTATGACTCCTCAGATTCTCTGATACTTCTTAACCTCTCAATGTCATCCTGTAGCTTAGCCACCAAAGCATTTGGCTTTAGAATCACAAGCTACTACCAGGATGGAAAAAATCAGGATAGAAAAGAACTTCTTAGTTCAGGCAAAAACTAAGAGATCCTCATTTTAACAAAGGGAATTCAATGCTTGTTCCATGCTTTATGTAGTTATTTATGTGCCTGACTAGCACTGGGACTAAAATTGCTCAAAAATTTTATCAGTATGGAGCAGTACTGTTAGGTCAAAGAACTAACACAAAGTGGAAGATCAGAAGTACAGGACCTGCAGAGATGTGATCACATGCCTGTAAAAAAGTGTGCATGTGCCAAGTTTGCTGGGATTAAACTATGAGGTAAAACTGCTTTCATGTCCATTGTCATCTTCAAAGTCTCCTACATGTATAACATCTATGGAGGGATATGGAAGGATACGGAGGGATTAGGGAACTTTAGGAATCTGCCACAATTGGAAGATAAATTCTTCTAGAAAATATAATGGAGAACTAATTCGGAATATTCTTAGTCTGTCAGTCTATAGTTAACTGCTAGTCTATAGTTAACTACCATAACTAGTAGTTATAGTCTATTTTATAAACCAACTTAAAATATAAGTGATATTTCAAGTCTATTTTATGAGATATTACAAATATGGCTAACGTTATAGAATTGAAGTTAAAAGCACAAAACTCATGTTTATGTGTTATGTTCACTACATAGCCGCATGTCAGAGTAGTACCTCTTACACATTTAGTTAACTTGGATCATTAATTACTTATGGAGAGAGAAACTCCCCCAGCCATTCTTGTGCAGAGACAACAAATTGAACATGAGACAAGGTGATTGACTTAGATCCCACATCCTTCATAACAAATTATTTGAGTAGAGCAGGAGGTTTCAAGATGGTATCAAGAAGGTTTTCAAGAGTATTTCCCCAGATAGACAGCTCCTTCTCTGGCTGTACCAATTTCATCTGCTCAAATACATTGATTAAAATCCCAAATGGAGAATCTGGCCCCTCCAGAAAGTCCCTTGGGTGTTTCCTGCTGTAGCACTAACCAAATTGTACATAGATAAACACTTGTAAATGATTAGTAGAGACCATTGCAGCAGATGCAGAAATAGTCATGTAGGATTGTTGGAGAATGGCTAAAAGACAAGGGTCATGTACCTTTAAGAGGAATGCTCTCTGAGACAAAAAACTAAAGACAGCACGTCCTTGAGCTGATAAGTTGTACAATAATAGAATATTATGGTTGAAGGAATGAGGGAGTAGCAGGCTTCTGTAGCCGTGAGAGGGGTCGGGTTATGCTGAGACCCTGTGGATTGAACCAATAGGAGATGGACAGGTGTGACTATTAATGAGGTGACCATATAAAAGTACAGTGCTGACGGCTAATAAACGAAGTTCGCTTATCAATCACATTGGTTGGCCACGTCTTCCCTCGCTGCTCCACATAGGATAGCCTTTTGTACATAAGGAAGACAGTTAGGAGAGTTTTTGTGTAGTTAAGATAGCCGATAGCTGGAGCAGTCACGCAGTACCATGGGCCAGCTGGAATTTACGAACCAAACAGAACAGGAATTTGGGAAGACTTATGCTATCCAGCTGAAGACACTATTGCAAGGATGCATGCAACAGAGATTCCTGTTTCCATCTGTAAGAGCAACTGACTGTCCTGTTTGAGTCTCATTCCCCATGCAAAAGTTGCCCAGTGACAATATCACAAAAAATATTTTTTTTAACAAACACTTTGTCTGTATGTGTCTGTGCCACACAGTCATCTGAAAGCTAATTTCCACATAAAATCTGCCACTAACTAAATGTTTTCTAGGAAAAAATAGCCAAGCTTTCCAGCTGCAAAGGAGCAATCATAGCTGACTAAGTCCATCCAGCATCAAGGTCACTTGGACTACAGCAGTTAGTTGTGTTATTCAGCAGATATAGCCTGGGGAGAGCTGCAAAAGGCTGGCATTTATTGCAGAGTTCTTTGGCCCTGTGGAAATTTTCACCTTAGTTGCCAGACAATTAACAATGTGATACAGAGAGACAAATTATTTTTTAAAGGGAATGTGTATTGTATCTGAAGGTTTGATTATCTCACCTAGGTAACTGTACATTATTTTGTTCTAATAGAAACCTAACTCTGTCTTGTCTCCACAAGTTGGAGGTATTCCCCTAAGTAAACAAGGTCTCAAAATAATTGCAATCAATTTATTGTCAATAAGTGTTTTGAGATTTATATTGTTATTAAAGACACTAAGATCCCTAAAAACAATTCAGAATTCCATAATAAAAATCTACAACACAAAATATTCTTGATTATTGCTCTGAAATGCAAGACATCCATCCAGTAAAATAGTGACAACCTGTAATATATTGTATAAATACTTAGGCAGTCCAAGGACTATTCTCATATGCTCCAGTGGCATTTTCAATATAGAGATTAGCTCACATTGGTGGGAAAAATGTATTACATCTGTCTAGTGTCTGAGACAGTTGAAATATTTTTCTATATTGTGTCTCTAATTAATGCCATAAAACATAATGAAGACATGTCAGAAAAAGAAGATACTTCTAAGGAGAATAGTATTGTCCAGTTGTACTTAAAATATTTCTTCATCTCTGATGACAGGTCAACATTATACTTTATGGTTGCAATAAAAAATGCTGTGTGTAATGATGCATTTCTAGAATTAATCAGCAAATACAAGAACTTTCCAATTAGCCCAGATATCTAAGGGATTCAGTGTTCCCTGACTCTGTCTTCTCAATCAGAGTTATGACTCAGCTTATGGGACAAAGGACCATTATAAATCAGGTCCACATCAAAACACTGACAGGAAACATGCATAGTTTCATGTGATTTCTTTGCTAACCGTAACAGATATAGTCCTTTTTACAGCAGTAAAATCTTATGTAGTTTTTATGAAGCAGCTTTATATACATCTCTAAAGCTGGTTCTTATTAAGTAGATGTCTACTGAAAAAAAGCACTTTCCTTTATATTAGAAGAAATCAAGCAACTTTTTGAAGGCTGTGCCAGGTGCAGGTGCCCAGGCACTGGCAGAATGGGCTGCAGGGTTGGCCTCTGTGAGGAGAGGCCAGGGCTGTCTTGTGCCAGACAAAACCAGTTCCAGCTGGCTCTAACTGACCCACAGCAGAGCACAGCTGAGCCCAGCAGCCAAGGTGGTTGTGCCTCAGGGAACATGTGTTTAAGAAGTGGTAAATATGCTGCACTGGAGTTGTGTGAGACAGGAGTGAGAAAATATGAGAAACAACTTGCAGAGAAGTTATACTCAATTTATGCTGGGGAAAGAAGATGTCTAATAATTGTATATGAATAAAGATATATAATAATCAGCATAAATTAAACATGGCATACTATGGCAAATAAATGTAATTTCCTTCTTTATTGGAAGGACTAAAATAACACAGAAAGAAAATTCAGTAAGACAGTTTTATAGATGTCTTCATAACAAGCTCAATGATAAGATATATCTAAGATAAATACAATAATTAGACTTTGAACTGAGCTAGTAGATAAACCATTAATTCTCAGTCCTCATACTGTGAGTTTTCTCAGACTTCACCAAAACAAAAAGAAAGAAGGTTGGGAGAGAGTCTGTTTGCCATTAGAACTAAAGAAATTATTCTAGTCTGCAACCAGGTGATTGCATTCTTTTCCTTTAGTTAGTATCTTTCAAAAGGTATCAAATTCCAAATAAAATTATAATTGGAGTATAGATACCAAACTAGAGTATATATACTAAATATTTGAAAGAGCATTTTGGAGTTAAGTTTTTTAAGGTTGGCAAGACAAATTAAATGTATTAGGAACTGCTTTCTTTCATAGCAGAGATAAAATGCATCCAGGTTCTGTGTACACTGTGTACAAAAATAATAGCTATATTTGTATATACAAATATATACAAAACCAGTACCGAACCCAACCCCCCTGATGGTAATTACATCACCGTCACCACTGATGTT
>JANHFX010014977.1:0-21974 GCA_027560015.1 Chloroceryle amazona | reverse complement strand
CTCCCAAATTTCAATTAGAATTATAAAATCGCTTGTGAAAAAGGAGCCCACCCTGGGATCTTCCCAACATTATTTTTTTCCCCGTCCCCCCCCCCCCCCCCCCCATTTTTTTTTTTTACTTCAAGCTGCAAGGATACTCAAAACTGGGTCAAGCTTACAACACCCAACAAAAGTAAAAGGATCTGCAATTTCCTGGATTAATTTAAGTATTTTCCTTTAAAATTTACAATAAAAAGATTTTCAATTTCCTTCATGAAAAGGACAAATACAGATATGGATTTCTCTACCTCCCTGGAAACGAGCACACAAAAAGACAAGGCAACCACAAAACACATCTTCCTTCCTGTCCTTGGTAGGCATTACTGCTCTGAAATTACATCTATCAAGCAAAGTCACTCAAAATATATGTCCTCTGGAGACTAACCCACTGTGTAAAACACACAGAATTTCTAAGAAATTCTAAGAAAACAGAAAACCAATTTTTAGGAATAAATGTGTATAAAAAGAAACACAACTGGTTTGCTACACAAATGACTAAAAAGGACACACAGAGCAACCTTAAATTGTCAGAAACTGCCTCTTCATTTGCATTTTATCACTTTCTAAATTCTAACAGATGCCAAAGTCAAGTGGTTTTTTTTCGTTTTGTTTTTTTTTTTTTAAATAGTAAAATCGACTTAGAAAATTAAGGGAAGGAGGCACTACCTTCTGCTCTGCTCTAAGTCCCACATGTCCCTGATGTGCCAGAAGACCCTACCCATTTCCCCATGCGAGCAGCAAGTCATCTGGCTGCTGACTGTTGTACAGATGATGGGATACATCTTCTGCCAGCAAAATCAAGGAACAAATCAGCTCAATTTCTAACAAATCCTCACTAGCTGCTTTTTCCACCATCCTCATGCATACACTGGGTAGGCAACACAGTGCTTCTAATCCCATAACAACTTCACTTAGGAGATCATCTGGTCCAACCCAACCTCTTCCCCAAAACAGGGCTCCAAAATGCAATTTGTACACCACTCATTTCTGATGAGTTGGGAAACATATTTACTGGTCAGGAAGTCCAGGTAATGCTGTGAAGCTGTAGTAGCACCAGTGATAGAAAGATCTGTACCAGAAGTAACTCTAAGACCAAATCCAAGCTCTGATCAAGGTTTATTAACAGCCAGTAATCAAAACAGTGAAGAGATGCAAAGCCATTTGCAAAGCTTAAATAAATCAGCTTAGATTAGTGCCTTGTAACCACAGTAGGTTTTATCAAGAGTGGGTGGGGGTGAAACTTCCTCGAGGCACCCAGGAAGTGCTGAGGTTAGACAGGGCAAAGGAGGTGACAAATTGCTGACAGACCGTCAAGTGATCTAGCTGGATCAAAACACAAACAGATTTGCAAAAAATACATGAAACAGGGAGCTGGACACAAAATGCTGGATTCCTCTATAAGGCTTGACATCCTTACACCCAAAAAATAAACCAGTGCTGTGACAAAGTTAAGAGGAAGATGTGTATTGACTTAATAGTACTTGTCTTGAGTTGTGCATTTCTGCTGTTAAAAAAGGTGTAATTGTACCATGGAGAGACTGAGAGCCTGCATCAGTTTTTCTTTTCTCTTGCATGGTCTACAAAGAGTTAAAATGAAAATAAAAAAATCACATTTTCTAAGGGACTGGGAGACCAGCAATGCTGAAGCTGCTGGGTGAAGGCGAAGGGTTAGCACTGGGCAGGTGGGAAGGAAGTCGACTGGAGTTTCCAAATTTAAACAGTAATTTCCGAAGACTGGATCTACATCCAAGAAAGTGCTCAACAGCCTCAGTTCAAAAGCTCCTGTCAGATTGTTTCCACCGTGAGCGGGTGGGAATTCAGTGCCTCGGTCCCCTCCTGCAGCCTGATGGACCAGCAGCGGGAGACTCCTACCACCGCCAGCTAAAAAGCCTTTCATATTAGAGTAACCTTCTGTCAGAACTCTTTTGTGACAATGACAGATAATCACAATAAATTATGAATAAAGGAGGTAATGACTTATTTCTGGAAAAGCACCAAAACCGAGAGGAAAAGGTCCATAAAAATATTTCTAATAGACCTCTGAAAAATTATTTGTCTACAGCTTATCAGTGAACACATCTTGGGATGAAGAATGTACAACTCCAAGAGCATTTGTTACCTTAAACCTATCTATATATTTATATAATATAAATGGATGCAATATAAATTTATAGAAAACCAATTTTTAATTATAAGGGCACAGAAATTAATTAAAAGGGAACAACTGATAAGATTTAAAATACATTTGCTGTTCCCCAGCCTCTTGTAGGGGTTTTCCTGACTCATGAGGAAAGAATAAAGAACGCCCATAGTTTATTCACCAAAAAATATTACTGATAAACTGCAGCAACTTTCCAAAACAATTCCACAATGACTAAAATCGCTAGGAGCTTTAACTAATATTCCCCCTCTAGCAACCTGGCTTGCTTGAAAAAAAAAAAACCTACATTGCAGTTATGCAACACTTCTTTAAGCCATGGAAACCAGACAAAATTCTCTTTATTGGTATCCAAAACCCTATATAAAACAACGTGATATTCAGGTAATTCCTGGCAACTGGCCACCCAATTTACAAGCCCACAGCACTTTGCTTGTCACTAAAACATATTTACTGCAACCCATCAGAAGTTTCTTGACTGTTGAATCAGTACCTGCTTCCCCCAGTCCCGTTGAAGATTTACGTAAGACAACTGCTTTTAATCTTCATGTATTTGCTTTAGATGTGCCCTGACAACCACTTAGGAAAGTGGCATTTTCCCGACAAAATGAATCATTTTCCTTCTATCACCAAGTTGCAGATGTTTGTTAAAGAAATAAAGTCTATAACATGCCCTAGGAAGACTCTTTGCTTTGCAATTATAGGGAGCAGATATACTCAATTTGAAAATGCTGTGATTAAAAAAACAAATTTTAAATTTTAAAAGTGACATGATTTCCAGAAGCATTGGCTCATAATGGGGACAACACATTGTGACGAGCGGATTGCAAGAGGAAAAATACAGCGTGGAATTGCACAACTCCCTTCTAAGTCAAAGTACTGACTCTGCTGAGAAAACCTTTCTGTCCCCCTGATTTAATGATAAGTCTCATATGACTTTGCCTTGTTGGGGGAATGGTACAAAACAAAACCAAAACACTGTCTTGATGTCTTACCATTAAATATCTCCTTTAAGAAGAAAACTTCCATCTCTTTTATTGTTACATAAAGTTCTATTTTCAGACTGAATGTAGGAAAAAAAATAACCACAATCATTCTCAGACCAAGAATCCATTAGAGATCTAAAAGCATACAGGAAAAAGCCTTTTTAAGGAAAAACAGACTTTGATTTCCAGCCCTATTTTCCAGTTTCTACCACCTTTGCTTGGCAAAATGTTGGTGAATGCTAAACTCCTCCTCAACCCAAAGCATCTGTAACAGTCTCATCCTCCTCAAACTCCTTGTCTCCTTTCACAGTATCAACCACTTCTTGGTTTAAGTCTTGACCTTCTCAAGGCTATCCCTTCTGATTTGTATTTTATTTCTGACATCCCCCCCTTCCCAGAAATGAGTCTGCCTCCAACATCCACTGAGCTTCAGATGCTGACGTCCTGCTTTTCCCCTGCTCATCCTGTTCCTTGATCTGAGCAAACTCCATCATCTTTATGCTGACAGCTCAAACTCTGTGTTTCTCCAAGATAAAACTCATTGTAAATTTTGCAGAGGTACAGAACATGCACTCAGTAAGAACACAGCAGAACTATCACTTCATTCTCCATCCTCCCCTGAGACTTCAGCAGACTCCAATTCTTTCAGCAGATAACACCATCAGGCCACTGCTTCACAGAGGAGCAGCATCAGCAATTTGTGTCTCATTCTCCCTGGGTCTTTTTGGCTAGATCTAAGTTGTACTACTTATACCTTGGAGAAAAAAGAAGAGAAACAAAACACACAAAAATGTAAAAAAAAAAAAAGAAAAAAGAAAAAAAAAAGAACACAAACAAACAAACAAACAAACAAACAAAAACCACCACCAACCAAATCCAAACCACCATCCAACCCAAAACAAAACACAAAGCTAATGAGGAACACAAATCTTTTTAAAACCCTTAAGTTATTTACTATATGTTTTCCAAGTGGCCCTGATGAAAACCACATTCCCCCATCAAGCCTTTGCCAAATATCGCTACTTGGCTATTTTCTTCTTCCCTTGTTCCTTTTCATCACCTCTCTCTTTAAGCTTCTTCATTTAACTGGGTTTTTTTTGCCAAACTAGGTACAACTCAAGATTTTTTCCCCATTGCATGTAAAAAATGCAATTACAATTGCTCACTTCCATTTTCTATCTGCTAAGAACACACAATACCATTTGCCTGGTTGCAGTATTCGCCTTCAAGCTTTTTGGCTTTTATAGACAGCGTTATTCCTAAGTATGTAATCTTTTTTTCCCTTAACAAAATAATCCCACACCAATGTCTCTGTTATAATAGCACAAATCATTATTATTAGTCAACAGCATAAATGTCCACCAAGTGACAAATGCACTTCTAGGGATGTTATTTAGCTGAAAAAACATTTGCTTTAGAGTGATTTCCTACTACTGCGTAACTTCATCTGCAAGCTGAAATATAGAGTGACCTTTCCATATGGCACTTTCAACATATGGAAAAAAATACAGATGCACAAATGTTTTGTATAAACCAGAGAGAAACTGCAAAGCATCCATCAGTTCCAATTTATCTCCTCTGTACCAATACCATATTTTAAAATGATTACAAAGTTCCCAGGTTTGCCTTTGATAATAGCTAACTTTTCTAAAGCACTTTTTCAGAATGTTCTTTTTGAAAGAATGGACTGTATACGTCTTCAGCAGAAATTAAGAAGGTATTTTGTAAAGGAAAATACCAGTTGTCGACAACTATCAGACAATCAAATGTGCCCCTGAGCAGGCATGTACACTCTTCTTCCCAGAACAGGGCTGCTGAGGACTGATCTACTGCTTTCAGAAAAATTCTTTTTGGTCTTCAAAATTCTTCAGAAAGTTGTTTTGCCTTTTTTTTTGTTAATAATTCCAAAATGTTTCAAATTAGATGAATAATGATCCCAGATTACTTAACCAAAATATATCATAACAAGGGTATAGTCATAGAGAGATCATCTTTTTATTTTCCATGAAAAGGTTCTATACAATTGGACCTATATGGAGAAACAGCAGGATTGAGTTTATCAATACATCCTAAAACCTGACAAACAGAATCTAAAAAAAGTCCCCAACTTCTCAGACTCTTCTCCTTGATCCTCTGCATTCAACAGCTAAACGCAAGAGATGTGTGTAGCCAGCCACTCTGTGATACGTTAGCACCCAGAACCAGATTTACAGACCTAAAAACATTATTTTACTCTTTTCTTGGAGGCAAAGTAAACAAGTGGTGTCTTCCCAAGGTGCCAAAATCCCACTCTGCATCAGGAAATGGCCATCCCATAGACTGGGTGTCCGCCATGAGTCCACACCCAGAGACAACTTGTCTCCAGCAAGGGATACAGTTTGGTGGTCTCCAAACAACTAAGGTACCAGCTGGATGAAGTAAATCTCTATGAGCCTCTACCACAGTAATGGCAACATGCTGCTCCCATCGACCAAACTTCCAAGGTGGACAAGTTGAATGTGTCAGAGGGATGTAAAAAACTCCTGTTTGGGTGTTTCCTTTGCAACAAAGCTTTTCTTGCATACTTCAGATGAAAAAAAAACAAAAAAAAAACAAACCAAAAAACAAAAAGGCATCGGTGGCAACAAAAGCAGGGGATGTTGGAGGTATATAATCCAAGCAGAGAGGCTGTTGGGAATGTTAATCCAATGGGCTTCACATGCTCAAGAGAAGATGATGCACCAGGACGTGCAAAGAACCACTGGGACTTTAGGAGCACCCAAAACCACAGCACTAGCCCTGACCACGATGCAGTACAGCTCTTTTGTAGTAACCTTGCTCCATCAGGAAAAGAAGGGTAAAAGCAAATGAAATGTAAACTCTGCAGAAAGCTGATTTGCAGGATGCAGGTACCGTGTCCTTCCATCTTCTATTACAGCAACATCACTATATGGTTTATAGCTTACATTACTTTCTTACACAGATCTACCCATTAATAACCAAATTCCTCAGCAGCAGCAGACTCAAACTGTAACTAGTTGTGTGCATTATCTCCTTCTCCTTGTCTTCAGATGTTAAAATTTGAGTTAATCTCTCAGCAGAAATGCATGGATTGCTGTCCCTGTAACGTGCATCACATCCCACACAAGCCTCATGGATGCTCTGTGATCACCAACCAGAGGAAATGAAGCCCTGAGGGATAACAAAAACTGGAGGCGCATGTGGGCCAGAAGAAATACTCCTTACCAACAACCTCAGAATCTGTGACATAAAAAAAAATATGTCCCATTTTCTAATGTCCCCAGTCAGGGTAACTTCACTGGTTGCTTCTCCACAATCCCGTTCAAAAGGTTGATCCATCCTCTCCCTAACTGCTCCCACAAATACACACTGTCCTGTACTGATTTCAGTAAGTCTAATGTGCTGCATTTCACCATCTGCTCTATTCCCACTCCAGTCCAGCTCCCACCTGGCTGGCATGGCCCAAAGTCCTGTGACACAAGACAGCTGGGCATGGCAACCTGGAACTCAGCTGGGAACTTCCCAGTGAGAGACTGCCAGCATTTCCTTGAATCCACCCTCTTACTACGCTTTCCATACCCAGAGGGATTGTGAAATTACTATTAATTCTGCCCCTTTGCCTTAGCTTGAAATAGAAGTAACTGGGATGGGTTAAAAACAGAAGAGGGGGAAAAAAAAAAAAAAAAAAGAGAAGGGAAGCTGAAAATTTTGCTTCCTGGATATCTCCTCTTAGAAAAAACAACTCTGTTCTGATTTTCTCCACTATTTTTTTCTCTTTCTTTCCTTTCTTCTTCAACTTCTCTTCTGCATCTTCTTTTTGTTTCTCTCTGCAAGAAGAGGAATCAGGTTAGGAAAAAGGAACGATGAAGAACGCTGATCTAAATTGCTTCACATCTTCAAAAATGTGGAGAGAAAATGATGGGGCGTGGGAAGGGAATGGAGCCCTGTGGGTTTTCTTTTCCAGAGATGACTTTCTTTTTCCTTCTGGCTCATGATTGAAAGAGATATGAGAGTGTAAGAACTGCTGGAGATTTTGGCAAATATTGAGAAAGGAGAAACATGCAACTACAATTATTTGTAGAATAAGAAGCAAATGCTAAAGAAAAAATAAACTCCACAGATAGAGAGTATGGTCTCTTTCCAGAGAGAAAAGGCTTTATTTGGGCTGAATCAAATCTATTTATTTTTCACATTAATTCAAGTGTGGCTTTCATATAAAATTCACAAATATGTTTGTCAAATACAGCAGTGCAAACCAGTTCAGATCTATCCAAAACCATTATTTTATTATAAGAAGGAAAACACATGGTGAAGGATGACAAGGAACCAGAAATAAATAAATGCACGATCTTAACATTATTGCTAACAACGTTACAATGTTCTTGTCTACAAATTCTGAGGCACCATGATGCACTTTTTTTCCACTGATTTTTGCAAAGAAAAATATAGATTAAAACTGACCTCAGTATCCTGCACTGTTGTCTGGATCAAGGCTAACTTCTGGTTCAGAAGAAAGGACGCTTACAATAAAAACAGGGTACACGAACATGCCTGGGATCTGAAACACAGGTTTTGTTCCTGCAGCACACGAGCCATCTTCCAGGTACCCAAGCAGTAGGCACCATGGTAGAGCTGCCAAGAGATATCCTTGTTCCTCTCTAAAATGTCAACTCTTTCCTCACCATCCTTGCAAAAACAACACGTGAATGAGAACTGTTAAGCTAACAACACTGGATGCAAATACAGAAAGTGAATATTTATTTGCACGTAAGCCATTCTTGGGGCAGCCTTTTCTGAGTTTTTTTTGTTTTTTTCTTACTTGTGACTTTTGGGAAAGAAGGACATGGTCAAAACTTCAGGCACTGTTCATTTGCAGAAGTAATACCATTCATACAGTAAACTTAGCACAAGCACCTGATTATTTGTCTTCACCAACCAAATGCATCAGTGAAAACATTTTCTGTTTGTTTTTAACACATTTAAATTGTAGGTAACTTTCACCACAATAAAAAGAACAAGGTTTGCACTTAGCGACATTTCAAGAAGACACGAGAAATAACATCAAGTAACTATTTCTGCCTCCTGACAGGCTTGTTGGAGTATTTTAAAACCACTTTCTAAAATAAAACAACTTTTTTTCCTGCACAGATTTGCCATCAGGGAACCAAATCCTACCCTTATAAGGTTACAACAAATAAAAAATGTCCTCAAAAAAGTACAAAATCAGGGCCATTTTTTAACTCAACAACAGGGACACTAAGATACAATGATGTTTAAAATCAGTTTCTTCAAAATTAGTAATGTCAGATGCTTAAGAAAATCATCTTTCCAATAATCACCCTCTTGTCCTTCACCTCAAATCACTCCTCTCTATCTACTGAAACCTTAACCTACTAAGAGCTACAGAGCAGAGATTTTATAAATGCAGGCAATATTCAGGTTTTACTCAGCAAAATATCTGTATACACACAGATATGGTTACTCTTATCATTAAAACAATTCAAACTTTTATGGCAAGGCCAGACCTCATTAAAGAATTTATTCTACAAGCACCGATACTGAATCTGTATTAAAATCCCACTATACATAAAAGGAAAGGAAAAAAAAAAATCTTAGTGTTAAACATTCAAGAAAGACCTTAAGAACAACAGACTCTAAAATACAAGAATCTAAAATAATGTCTGTGCTAAGCTAACACAGAAATCAAACTATGTGAAAAGAAAATCAATATTAGGATTCATGTTCCAGTTTTCTCCAAAGCAGAACAAAATGCAGCAAAAAAAAATAAAAATGCTTGAAAAGCCAAGGTTCTATTTTCTATTTTAACAAATTTTTGCTGTGGACCTTATTCTATTTAAGGAGTCGCATGAGAAATAAATTGCTCCTAAGCTGAGCCAAGCCTCACCCGAGGTTAACTGCAACACCAAACGCTGGCCATTTCCTTTGGATTCCTTTCATAAAAAGAAAATATTACTGAAATATAAAGAAACAAAGGATGCTGCTATGGTGGCTCCTACAAGCATGCTACATTTCTGACGTCTGCAGTATTCAAAGTCTGTGCAAGTAAACTTCAAAGGATACTGAGAGAATAAGTTATTTTCATCCTCTTTTTCATTATCCAACACTACAAGTTGGATTGTATATAAGATTTAACTGTAGTACATACAAAAGCAGCGGCACAACAGTGAGCACTTCATTAATTAAAAGCCAGAAAAGGAAGTTTGCTAAATGAAGCAAATGTTCTTATCACTCCTATCTATATTCATTAAAACTGACAGGAAACCAAATATCACCATCTGTCTACTTGCAATAAAGACACTAAAAACAGCTCCGGGGTAGAAGAATAATATAAAGTATAAAACTGCACTTTTTCAAGTTTCATTTTTAAATGGACAAGAGAGAAACTGATGTCAGACAGGGGAGAATAAAGGATGACACGTACATGAGACTGGAACAGAAATTACACAGTTTGGAATATAAACTGAAGCCTCTTTGAAATCTCACAAAAGGAACGATGAACGTAATGTTTGCTCTGTATTCCTCATTTCAGATCAATGGGTCCACAAAAAGCCACGTATTGCAACAGCAGCTCATTTGCTTATTTAAAAATAACTGCTACCAAAAACATTCAGAAAATTTTATTACGCTACGTAAACTGCAAAGTTTTAATGCTCAAGTCAGTCCCAGGAAACATTTTTGCAGTTTTATTATGGACTGATGCAGTGTCTTTACATTTACAAGAGCTTTTTTTTTTTTTTTTAATTATTATTCCTATATTTGGATTTTGCTTGCAAGTCAGGAACTTGGTATAAAAGTTGAATATGATTTGATGAAAGAAAGAGGATCACGGAGGTACAAACTTAGCTCTAAAAAAAATACCACGGCTCACACCAGCGGTTCCAGAGGTCAACCGAAGGTCACTGATTTAAGGTTGTTTCCAGCAGTTGTACAATTCCTACCTTTTAGCAATCACCCTTTTCTGCACTGCGGGAGAGAGGAAAGAAAAAACAAATAGATGGTAATAATATATTTAATGACAGAAATGAAAATAAACTACTGCTCACATTTTCCACCAGCACAGCTCCGTGTTGTTAATTCTGCACCATACCCCAGCTGCATTTTGCATAGCAATGAAAAGCGCTTCCAGTTCCTCTCAATGCTGCATAAAATATTAGCTCTATAGTCACAGTTTTTAAGACTAAATAAGGTTAAAGTAATTTAAGGCTCGAGATAAACGGAACAAGAAAATGCATTGTTAGTACAGCCACCCGGCTCCCAGCCCTCTCTTGTGCCCAGGTACTGGAGCACACACCGTGCGGGCAGATTTCTGTGATACCTGCAGGAACCATAAATAGGGTTAGAAGAGGAGGAGCAACGGAGTTAAAGACCAAATCGAAGGCTTATTGATTTTTATTATGTTCCTCTAGTATGCTATTTTCTTCCCCCTAGTTTAATTTTCTTTCCCAAGAACATTAATTCATACATCTAAATAGGCTCTCATTAATATTCTATGAGAATGCTTTTTTAGACTCAATACTATTACAACACAGCTATTATTATTATTACTATTCTGTTAATACTTCAACAATACTAACAGACCCATTAACAGCTCAGTACAACTATGAGAGGCACTTAAGAAACAGAAGTGTAGGACTATTTCTGTTTACTACAGAAACCACAACAAAATTATAGAAGGTAATAAAAGTCTGAGTGTAAAAAGTTACTGTAAACCAAGGAGCAAATGTATCATCTGATTCCTCTTCGATTCTGAGGAATCTTTTTAACAAGTCAAGTCCATCTAGAAGGATATAGCAAAAGTAAAATTTTTTAAGTGAGGATGAAAATCAAGGGTAAATTCTCTTTCGTTAAATATGTAACATAGAGACACACATCCATTATCTGTCCACGACAATGAAATCATTGGGATGTTTAGAAAGGACTTCAGAAAGCTGCTAGGCAAATGCAGAGATATCTATCAGAACAGAAGATACAAAACCATCCATAAAAACTCCTCAGTGTGATTTAAAAACGCATCAGGACTGAAGCTGGCGAACATTTGTTTATTCTAAGGTGGTCAGATGATATCTTTCAAAAAACCATTGTTGTGATGGGGCAGGGCAGGGTGGGAAGCAAAATATTGACTCCTTAGCTTAGCTTTATAAAACTGCTAATAAAAAAGCTACATAGTAACAAGCATGTGCCAGATAGCTGTATTTAAAAACTAATAAAAATAAAATTTACATACACCTTGTTAGAGCTCCTGTGGGAATTGCATTTCATTTTATTTACTGTTAGGACATGGACATAGGTTCTCCAGGAGCACAGATAATCATCAGAAAAGGTAAACTTCTTTGGCAGAAAGAGCGAGCACGATTCACTCCTGTACTCCTCCTGTTCATAGCTGCCACAGGAACAACAGGGTTTAAATCAAAGCAACTTACACAGCTCATAGTCAAGAAAACCAGCCCCAGATTCCAGGCTCCCAGAATCTGAGAGTACCAGGCTGGGAAAAGCCTTCTGGGGAACTGAGAAAGCATCAGTTTCCTATAATCCTCTTAAAAAGGTAAATGAATCTCAATCCTGAAATGCATGTTGTTTCTTAGTCCCTCCTGTTCCTATATTGTGAGGCTGTTTCTGAATTTTTTCCCTTTAATTATATGAAACTTTGTTCTAATGTTATGTTATGATACTATCAATGCTACTAATTTATAAAATGTTTATGTATACACACATAAATCAAAAGATCAATTTAATAATGACCAGACCCTTTTGCTTTGATCTCATACCTGCCTCATCTACAAGCTGAAAGATTTCCATTGCCTGGTCTCCACCCACAGATGAAGCTCTCCTTTCTGTAAGGTCACCCTAAAGCACCCACTCTTTTCTGGTTGTACAAAAGCCCTCTGCTCATAGGATTATGTATGCTGTGTTTAAATTCAAGATGGTTTTTGTCCTTTTGTACTCGAATGCATCATCTTCTCTTCATCCTGACAAATACAATAAAAGCTGCATTTCTCAAGTTTGATACTAGCTTGCAATAGGACTTATTTTGGTGAGCAGATCGCTGTAACACCTCCTCATCCACTCTAACACCTCCTCATCGGTATTATTCTTGAATTCACTTTAGACAGTCAATAACAGTTTTCCATACAACTTTGTAAAAGCTCTCTGAAAATATACTTTTAAGACGTGAATGCTAAATCGACAATATTCTCATCACGACGCCTTCGTGTCTGTTATTTAAAGTACCACACCATTACATCTGTATGCCAGTAATGTAAGGCTCATCGTGGTTTTGCTCTACAGCATTAAAAAACCTGACCCAAGAACAAGTCCATTCTAGGTGTACCTTTTAATCCACACAAAGACAAAATTATTTATTATTATTTACATTGCCTTAAATATTTTCAGGTTGCTATTTAGATGGCCTTGGTAGTAATGACTGCAGCAAGCTGGAACAGGTTTGCCACAAAACAGAACCCAAGGTAGCACTAAAAATAAAAACTGGATGTCTCAAAACCTGGGAAAAGTACAGCAATGCTACAAGGGATTCAGTGCAAACCTGCAGAAGATAATCCCTGAACAGACAATACTTCTAAATTCATTAATTTGAATGGCACAGACAGAGGATAATCCAGATCTTCTACAGGTTTCTTTGACACTCCCATCACTCCTGTTCCCCTTCCCTATCTTTTTTCTTCTCTCACACTTCATTCTTCTGTCCTCTACTATCTTTCTTGCCTTGAACCACGCTCAAGCCAACTATTAGTCCATAACCTGGTTATGTCCTCCTCTTCCCCATGCCCAAATGACGTGACGCAGGTGATGGCTGATAAGCCAACAGAGCAGTGTCTCCGTGAGCTCTGGTGTAGGAGGTCCTCACCTTTTCAGCAACAGACCAACCTTTTCCTGCCACTTCTTTACACTCTGCAGGAATTATAGCCCCTTTTTTTCTTTTCCCCAATCTACCCTATTATTTCTCTCTATTTTATGTACTATCCATTACTTTTCAGAGTTTTTCCCTCTTTTATCCTCCTATCACTATCATGGTCTTTAAGAGAAAGCCAAGGTTGTTAAGTACAGCACATCTGTCATTTCAGCATTATGATTAGGAAGCAGATTCTGAAAATCCTGGCACCACCATAAAACTGGTAGACTAAAAAATTTCACCTTAGATTTTATCACTTTATCACTGTTCTTATGCCCTTCCCTAGATACCTGCTGCTGGTCACCATCAGAGACAGGATATTGCATTAGACACGCCTGCTCTGAATTGGAGTGGCTGTTCTGTATACAGACCTATTGCTACAACAAGTGTTTTCACCAGACCTAAGAAAAATCAGCAAGTAGTAAAATTACAAACTCTTGCATTTTACTACAAGTAGCTCTGTTGTTTGGTACCTCCTCATTTCATCATCTGCGTTCATTAGATGATGCAAAGAGAGTTAATTCTGGTGACAATCAGGACGTAAAGTACTCAGGTATTTTCTTTGATAAGTGTAGGAAATACAGCAAAAATTATTTTTCACCCACTGAGAAATACGGGTGAAAAGGCTTTGAAGATGATTTCATGAAGAGCATCATCCTTTTTTATAAGAAAGTCCTTTTTTATGAGAAAGAAAAATGATCTGTCAGGAAATATCCACCATTTAAGACAATCCATGATGTTTTCCATGTCATTTTTCCCAGGGACATTGAGAATGGTTAGGTTTTGTGGTTTGAGTGGGGCTGGAAGAACGTTGCTGATGTTCCAGGAAAACCTACCAAAGTTTGCTTTGCTGCTTGCTCCTGATCCTCAGCTACAGCAAGAAGTGGCTGCTGAAGAACCTAACTTCAAAGTCCAGCTGCAGGGAAAATTGACTTTATCTGATCCACTAAATCTAGAATTTAAAAGCTTTTAAAAAAAAGAGGTTAAAAAACTTTTCAAAAATAACATATATATATATATATATATAAAAAGATTCCAAGGAGATAGCAGAAGGTTTCCTCGAGAGTAAAATCCAACTCCTACTGGCCAAACCCTTCAGCCATATAGCCACCCTTGGGTTCCAGGTTCAAATAGAACCCCGCTCTTTCCCACTGGCCTTATCTTGCCAAATCCAGGGCAGGATGAAGACACAGAGGACCGGCATCCAGAGGCCTCCACCGCCCGCTGGCAGGCGGAGCACTGACACATGTGGCAGCGCGCCCAGGAGCCGGCGCCCGCAGTTGGTTTTTATTAAGGAACGCAGAGGCTTCTGCGCTCCAGTCAGAAACATTCAGGGGCTCTAGCACATGAACAATAACTCAGTAATCACATTTCCTTCTCTGTATCATAAAATAAACACAGTCTCTGAGATAGGCTCTTTGGATTTATGTCCTTTTGAAAGAATTTAGTAACTGGAGAGGAAAAAAATAAAACCACAAGTAAAAGTGCACGGGTTCAAAATGTGCAGTAAATACTTCTGAAAGCAATGTTCTCATCTGGGAGTATTGCAACAGATGTTTATCATGAGCTACTGCAACAGTTAATCCAACTCCGAGCCAGATTAACTCTTTGCCATTGGAAACAAGTCTTTTTTCCAATGAGCAGCCTACAGAAAACAATGGGATGTGCCAGAACTCCTGACAACAAGCAGTTAACTGAATATACAGGGGAGGCAGGGGGGGTAAGATCATAAAGCCCAACCAAATAAACCAATATCTGGCCCAAAAGACTTAGATGAACAGGTGTATGTGTGGGTGGGAGTGGGGGAATAAAAAAAATATATATAAAGAAAAAAAATTTAAACAAAGCCTCCACTGACATTCTGGTCACTGAAGTGGGTACACACAAAATGAGCCAAACAACATTTCTGAACAATTCAGCAAATAATGGATTAATTATTTTTTTTTTAATTTATTTTTTGAAAGCATAGGAAGCATGATTATTGATCTCGGTTTTCGAAGTGTGGGACCAATGTATCATAGTAACAACTCAGAGGTTATTCTATTTAAAGATATTCTGAGTAAGAATGAGAATAGGAAGGTACAGAACTACAATTAAAATATAGATCATTCAAACAGCAAATCAACAATCCAGAAACATTACACTATTTCAAGATACTAAGAATTTACAAAAAAATCTGGCACAAGAATCCATACATCAAATGGTGGTATCCTACTCAACTATTTTTCTCTCCTTCTTCCTTTTTTTTTTTACTGAGTAATTTAATGGCAGGTTTTTAATTTTAATGCAACTAGTTATAGTACCAACATAAGCAATCTAGTATTTATTCCTTCCAGATAAAAATGCAAATCACAATTTAAAGCTGAAATCACCGTTTCTTAATGGGTGCAAATCAGATCCCTGTTTGCAACCTTCCCTGAAGGCAAGCGAAGGGCCGGTAAGTGCCTGCTCAGAGCTACTCCTCTGCTCTGAATTTCACAGGCATTTAATTCTGGGAAATCCTGGAACATCTACGGGTCCCATGAAAAGAGCAAGCAGTCCTTCCCCATTCACTATCCAAGAGAGATCAAGCAGAAGAGGCAAGGGCACCACGTTGTCAATGAGCTTGCCTGCACCTATGGCTCCCCCATCCCCGGGACCACGCAGGTGGCTGCAGTGGGATCCAAATAAAACTGCTGGGATGCAGAGTTGGTCGGAGGAGTTGCAGCCTCACACAGCTTGCAAGGCCACACACCACTTTGATCTGAGGCGCACACCTTCCCTTCCATATCTCCAGCTGCAGTAACACAGGAATAGCAGTCACAAGTTCCAGAAACTTTGGTCTAAACTTCCTTCCTGACTGAAAAAAATCTCAGCTTGTTGGTTGGCTGGGGTTTTTTTTAACCAGAGAGAAAAACAAATGCCAATCTGTCACGTGTAAAGACAATCTAAAGAGGTTTTGTTTATCTAATTGCCAGGCAGAACAATAAATGAATAAAAAGCTGTAGGAAGTCCTTCCGACTCCACAGCATTTCTGCTGGTAATGCAGAACAAGTCTCCTTCTTGGTACTACTCCTAATCAACAACAGCAATGGCAAACATTAGCAGTCCTTGTATATCTGACGATGTTATTTATTCAAGAAAATGTTTATAAATACTCCTCTTATTCTAAAAAGATCGATGAGCACAAAGCCACGGGCTGGCAGTACCTCTACCCAGCCATTTCAGTGCTACATTAAGGCCAGTGGAATAGCCACCCATTAGTCTTTTGGCTAAAATACAATCCTTTGCAGCTTGTTTTGGTTTGGGTTTTTTTCCCAGATATCAAATATTGTAAGTGCTGAGAGGAAGGTTTTGTTTCATAAATTTTTAGTATTCCAGAGAAATATACTGACATTATACTCCACAAGTCTTGCCAAGAATGTCTTTTGTGTTCACAGCTTCAGTGTTGATGATAAATTTTGAACATTAACAGTACAAAGTACAATTTAAATCAAAGCCTAAATCATAAATGTAAAAGTAATTTTAACTAGTGAACTGGAAACCTTGATTTAAACAATTTCATTTCGCAAATATAGTTCTCCTAAAGAACTATTTGCTTTCAATGGTTGTTAGTTCTTGCTGAGTAGGTAAATAAACTACATGCATCTATTTAAGTGATTACGAAGCATAATGCACTCTAGATCTTTTATTTTTTTACATTTTATTAAGTAGACAATTTACTAGGCAATTATATTTTTTAACTATGATTCCTAAGTGCTTCAGAAATATTTTATAAGTCCTAAAGCACCTTTTATGATGATGATTTTTCCCATTTTATAGAAGGATAGCCCAACAAAGAGATAATTAACTAATGTGGACTCTCTTCTTCACCAGATGAAACTAGCTCTAAGATAGTATGATTGATCTCCACTATAACAACTACCTGTTGCACGTAATTTTTCACTCTGACCTGGCAATAGTAATAATTTGCAAGTACCAGCAAGAGAACAATTGGCAGTAAAGCCTCAGAAGGCTGCAGTAGAAGGCTGGACTAAATACCTGTACAAGAACAAGGAGGTTTTACTGGATGGTTTCACCAGGATATAACATCTGGCATTATATTTCCTTCATCTTCTAAAATTGGGATGTAAAGTTAACACGCAGCACAGTCTGCTGCTATTCATCACAACAACACAGTTTGCTCCATGAAGGGCGTCAATTATTTTGCCGTGAATAACAACGACAAATAAAGCAGTAAGTATTTAGATCACTTCCACAGCCCAGCCAAATCATCACACCATACTTTGCAAGTTGTAAAACCTCTACTTTTAATAGTCACTTCTTAATATTGTGCCTCAAAATTTGCAGGATGCTGTGCCAACAGCACTTGCTGTCCATGTTTCAGAACAATTTGCGTGTGCTGAATATTGCATATCCCGACATGCCAGGTACAGATTACACACTTTCTGCCCTGACAGACAGTGCCAAGCTCTGAAACATTTACCAGTCAAGATAAGCAATGTATGAAAACAGTTTTTCACAGTCTCTCACCATTGTGCCCATTTTTTAGTAGTATGAAAAGCTACTTTCGCCCCAAGTTGGCTCATAATGGGAAACTGCATCTTTCCTAAAGCACCTCCTAACCTTTCCCCCTCAAGCCATCCCTTACCAAGGAGGAGCATCAATATCTCTCAGGCTACTTTATCCTCCTGTAAACCTGCCCTTTCTGCGATGCTTACACAAATTTCACCACTTAGACATTGATGACAATATCTGAGCTTTGCCAGGAGGAGCAAGGGGTAGAATACCAAGTGCTGGAGGAAAACAAAACAGTGGAAGAGACAGTGGTCTGTGACGAGACAAATTTGGTACGTGAACTATATAAAGGCCAGGTCTTCCCTTCTACCTGAAGCCCTCACCTCCGTTAAGGGGTTGGTCACTAATAGGCACAGAGAGGAGGAGGGTCCTGAGAAGACAACCCTTTGCTTTGATGATGAACCCCACATCCTGCAAGTTCCAGCTGGACTCACCCATCTCACTGCAAGTCAATCCAAGAAATCAGAGCACTGTTCTTTCAAAAATAAATTGTAATGGTGTGTGCCAGATCCCAATGCCCATCACATTGGCACAGAGTCATGGAATGGTTTGGGTTGGAAGGGAGCTTTAAAGCTCGTCTAGTCCAACCCTTTTGCATTGAGAAGCAACATCTGCAACTAGATCGAGTTGCTCAGAGCCCCATCAAGTCTGACTTTGAATGTCTCCAGGGATGGGGCCCTCACCACCTGCCTGGGCAACCTGTTCCAGTGCTCCACCAACCTCATAGTGAAGAATTTCTTCCTAATGTCCAATCTAAATCTACCTTTCTCTACGTTAAAACCACTGCCCCTCATCCCATTGCTACATGCCCTTGTAAATGGTCCCTCTCCAGCTTTCTTGTAGGCGCCTTCGCTATAAGGTCTCCTAGGAGCCTTCATGCCGCACGTACCACCCTTCTCACCTACGCACAAGCTCAGGAATTAGGGGGTGAGGGGAGACCATGGAGAGCAAGCACAGAACGAGCCAGTTACAAGGAAGGGACCTTGCTGCACCTGAGAAAGTCACCCTCCTAAAATGAAACTAAAAGAAGTTTTGTACTTCAAACCATCTGCATTTCCTGCAGGTTTCCCAACAACACGTATCAAGTGAAACAGTTCACTGCCCTGGTTGCCCATTCCCCCTGCCATGATGGTTTTGACAGGATGCTGCTGGTTCGCAAAGCAAGCAGGCTCCGATGGGATCACCCGCCCCAAAAGGCAGATGTTGTGCAAATTCATATTTCATAAACACAGTTAATTGTGACAAGAGAGCTATAAAAATCCTTGTACCGCTTAAATTATTTCTCCACTTAGAGCAACTCTACCACCAGCAAATGTTACACATTGCACTTTATATTGAACTGGCAGCGCTCAGCGATAATATTACAGCTCTATTAAATAACAGATATAAAAATCACAGATCTTTAAAAACTACAAATTAATTTTTTTGCTGTCATTCAACATGATCATTTAAAAACAAACATGCAATGCAATTGTCATTAAAAGTTTTCCAATATAACACTGCATGTGTTTAAACATGAAAATGATACTTTTGAAATAAACACTGCTGCTATCAGGGAAAAAGTGCTACTCAAAGCTGCATTAGACAGAAACCATCGCCTTGAAGAGTCAATAATCCCTCACGCTTTACCAAGGAAATATTTTCTCTCCCCCAGCAAGGTCATGATAAAGGCAAATAACAAAACCCAGAAACAACTAACCGGAGTCTGCTGAAGCTCTGATGCTTTGATTCAGACACATTAGTAGGTAAAAAGTAATTCAGAGACTATTTTAAAACAAATTTATGATTTATGCATTTACTGATGCTGATCCTTCAGTAATCTATGTATAGCAGATTCGTTGTATCCATATGAATTTTCTAGTGTATCCTGAAGGCTAAATTGTTATCTAACTCATATAATTAGGAAAAAAAAAAAAGAAAAAACAACAAACCAACTTGTACTTTTTCTAGACTGATGTTGTTTGGATTTTTTTTTTTATGTTTGATTATTTAGAAAACTATATTTATTAGACTTCATGTATCTATACTCAGAAAGCATTTCTTTTCAAGACCAAGCATCTCCTTTAGATAATAGTCTACACTTCCTAAATTAAGTGCAAGAGCAAGAAACAAGGTTTTCTGCAGCTCCATGGGGCCACTGGATTTGTACACGGCACCAGATAAGTGACCCAGTACTGTGGGAAAGGGAAAGAAAAGACTTCATCTGCTCTCTCTCACCTGTCTGGGTGAGAAAACAAGCAGGAGGCGTCATTCCGTTCTGCAGTACTCACGTCATCTTTCATATTTCTGTTACCACCACACGCAGGCAACGCCTGCCAGCCAGGCTGCAGTTTGTTTACGCGCTATTAGAACTCAGAATTTGCTTTTTAAGCTAAAGAAGTCTCAGTAGGTATCAACTAGGCATAGGCATTATTTTGTCTGCTTTCTCAGCATACTCTGGAAAGTTTATATAAAAGATGGAAATTATGCATGCCATTACATAATGAAATCAAATGGTAACAAAATATACACATGGCTATTTCTACTTTTAATCAGTAGTCACTGAACTGTAGCTGGCTTCATTTTAACAGTACCTATGACTTCTATAAATAATAGTTGTTTCATATTAAAAATACTTCATATGTAGCTATCTGCATTTCTCATATACTCATGTACGGACAATCGTTTGAACATAATACACTGTTCCAAGTCAATTTAAACTCCCTGGATACCTGTCATTTCAGGTCATCTAAGCGATTTGGGGAGATAACGATAAAACTGCAGATATGCAGGTTTTTTCCAGCAGCTGACACATCACTGGTGGTGCAACAGGTGCTGTTTCCATTTGCCACTATTTTTCACAAAAAGGGTCATCACACTGGCACAGTCCCTCTTGGCAGTCAGGCTGCCAGCGCACCCATGGGTGCTGGGGCAAAAGGTGAGGCCCTGGGAACCTGCAGCAGCCGCTTCCCATGCCCCAAAGGCTGCTTCTGCTTAGTGGAGCCTGACTGAAATTCCTTCTCACTCCCCAGAAAAACCTTTACTGCTTCCCACAGCTTCAGGCTAACCACAAAAACATGAAGTTTTCAGGCCTAGCAATAGACCAGGACTCAGAAGCATCCTTCTGCCTCTAAGATGCACAAGGGGTTAACAGCATCATGAGCAAACTGAGGTGCAAGATTCCGCTGACTTCACTGACAGCACCACTGATTTTAACCCAAATTTCTACATAAGGCACCTTAAAAGGTTTGGCAACAATCTTATTCAAAAGAAACATTCACACACTGATTTTTAACCTGCTCAAATCAGGTATCTGCATCTAAAATGTCCACTGTTCACTTACATCACAGAAACGATGGTGCAAATATATTACAACCTCCAGCTGGGGATGCTACACGATACATTTACATTTCTAGTTAACTACAAGACAGCACCTAAAGCATGCAGCCCAGTCCTTACTGCAACATTACTCAAGAGAGAATTCCGCACAGAAAAGTTGCAAAACCTGTCAGAAGGTTTTTCTGTCTTAAGTCATATCTCAATCAGAAATAACTTTTGTCGTGAAAACTATTAGGAAACCCAGAAGTTCAAAAGCTAGACGTGGTTTTAATATGAGATGAAATATAGAGAATAAATGTAACAAATACAGTCGACTACAAAATGCCTGATAGAAAAGAGATGAGATTAGATAGGTTATATTTATCATAGTCTGTATCATTACTAGATATGCTAAAAAATAATAGAGAAGCAAAATTGTCCCTGAACCATATAACAGATTTACAAGACAAAATAAAAATGGAGAGGATTTAAATTCATATTTTAAACTAAACAAAGTATGTTCAGGTAACAACACATAATCACGTCCATTTCCACTCAGCTATGATCTCAGACCGAAGGGGAAGCAGTAATTTAATATTTAGCAAATCCACGGAAGTAACTTATGGGAAGGATCCAGGATTTTCAGCAGGGATCTGACGACAGCCCGAGCCGATCCTGACGGACTTTCAGCCATTCAACACACGCAAACCTCAATTTTAAAACTAGAGACATCCGCAGCGCAAACTCCGCGTTCAGAAAGTTCATTTTAGCCAATCGCCACCCAAACCTGCACAGCAGCAGCAGCAGCACAGGCAGAAGCTGCACAGCACCTTCGGACCTCCCCGCTGGCCCTGGGCGTTCAACCCCGAGCACGGCTCTGGCAGGCAGCGGTGGGAACCACGGGAATTTTCAATAAAACCACGGACCGGAGCTGTGCCCGTGGCATCTCGCATTTTAAGCCCGTCCCGGTGGCGCTGCCTGGGCAAAGTTCTGCTGAACGCCGGCCCCC
>JANHFX010014976.1:0-35872 GCA_027560015.1 Chloroceryle amazona | reverse complement strand
GGGGGAGGGGGGCGTTTTGCCGTGACACAATGGTGCGCGGGGGGAGGGTTTTTGCCCTCCTCTCTTTTGCTCTTCCCCCCGCCTGACTTCAGGTTTTTTTTTGGGGGAAAAAAAGGGGGGGGTGGGGGAGAGAAATTTTTTTTTTTCTCTTGCATCTAGGGTGGGTTCAGGGGGGGTTGGGGGGGGGCGGTGTTTCAGAGCCCGGTGTACGGCAGGTTTCAGGGGCTGATTTCTGGATGCTGAACAATGGTTGCCAGTGAGGAAGAAGTGTGCTCGCGTGTATTAGCTGCGCGTTACATCCGCAGTCATACACTCACACAGTGACCATGACATCACTAGTTTTTCTTTTCTTTTTCTTCTTTGGGGCGGAGGGGGCTACTTCAAAGCTTCCTTCAGTTCAGTACGGTATTTCCTTAACTCTGAAACCATGAAGGTAAAAATGTTTGGGGTTTTTTGTTTTGGTTTTTCTTTTTTAAGGAGAAAAAGTTGGTTTGTAGCAGGGAACATACGTTACAGTTAAGGGGGTTTGGAGATGGAATGGTTTAACTCCTGTGATACACAAAATGAGTTTTTATTTTTCCTTTGTTTTCCTTTTGTGAAATTATTAAAAATAGTGTGTGCTAGTTTTTATTTGAGTGCTTTCGATCCTGCGTTTGGTTGACAGTCAATTAAATTTTCTTAATTCTTTAAAAAGCTCAGATGTAATGTGAAAGATGAAAATTTTAGGAACACTACATAAAAATTGTTTCACCCAGTGATAAAGGAATATGAAAAATAATACCAAATGTTGATAAATGAGATAACATGTTTTTTGACACAATGGTTCTGCGTTCGTTATCTGAAGTCCATGAGACTTTTTTCTCCTATTAATATATATTACAGAAGGTAAACGTACCCCTCAGCCAGTTCTGTACATTGCCCATAATTAGACCCAGAAAAGAGAGAAGTATTTTAGAATTTTAGAAAGCATTGCATTTTCACTGGAGGTTTTGTGGGATTCTTGAGTTTGTTGTTTTCTAACTCTGACAAGCATGCTTACAGAGTCACTCAATCCAGGAGGGTTTCTACCACTTCAGTACTCTGTGGTACCTTTGCCCAAGTAGCTTACTTGATTTATTTGCCTTTTCTTGTATAAAGCAAGGGACAAAATTCTGCAGAACTCATCTAAAATTAATTAATCTAAAAAGATGGTTATTTAGATGTTTATTCTATCACTGCATGTTGTTGAATATGCAGGTTTTACAAGACTGGTGATGAGATCTTTTAAGTGTTTCACCTTTGGAGGAATTCGTTTTATTGGGACTTGGGGCTAAAGGTCTGACAGTGCTGTATAAATGTGCCTGTTTCTTTTCTTCCAAAAGACTTCCAGGGTGTTTCAGTTCTGATGTGCATCACAATTTTAGGGAAACCTTGTCGAATGTATCGAAGAAAGAATTGATCTGGACTTATGTAATTTCGTCACTGAATTGTTTTGTGGCAGTGTGTAATGTTTTTAGCACCTTAAAAAAAGGAAAACATTTTTTAGAGCTTTGATATCTGTTAAGCTATTTAGTATGCATTTGCTACATATATTGTGTATCAGTACTGCGAACAGTCTGATAGAATGCTGTGGATATTGCATTTTAAAAAGCTTTACTGAAACCTTGGCATTCTATCTTAAGGCATATATATGCATATTAGTTTTTTAATAATGCTATTATTACTGAAATTGCTGAGGACAGGTGGGTACAGGCATGAGTGCTAATTTTTTTTTGTTTGCTTCTTGCATTTTTTTTGTAACAGCCTCACATTTAAGTTCCTACAGTAGACAGAAGTCACAGATACCGTGACAAAGTCAGGGGAGCTACCTATCTATAGTGCTGAAATAAGCGATTTATATGGAAGAATTAGAGCTGTTTGTAACATGACATTTTAGAGAATGCTAGGCAGTAAGGCAAATTGTGTGACCGGATATTCATATAAAGCACATAATAAATAAGGTCTATCAGGGCAATTACAAAGCACCCTTTTACTTCTATTCACTTCTCCCTTCTCATCTTTTCTGAATTTCTGTGCTTGCATTATTACTCAGGTATCTCTTCCTTCTCTACCCTTTTTATGTTCAGGACCGTTTACTGAAGACCTGCTTAGATTTATTTCACTGGTGTCTGCTTAGTATTTGTGTATCCAGCACACCTTGTACTGGTACTGCTTAAGAAAACAGTGGGGTTTGGTTTTGCTCTAATATATGCCAAGTCTTTCTGTTTTTTTGCCTTGTTAGACATGAAGGAAGGCTTGCCTGCTCTACAGTGATAATACCTGTCTAGTAATTAAAGAAACTATGTGAAGAAAGCACTGAGTATTTGTCAGATTCAGAAGAAACTGTACCGCTCCTTTTGTAATGGAAAAAAATAGATCTGGGCACCTCGATGCCTTAAAGTTGAAGTGTCTGAGCATCACCCTGTCCTCCTCATACTGGGAAATCCACCTGTTGATCAAATGATCTCTGATTTTGAGATACAGTGTAAGACCTGACTAGATACAGGCAGGCCACAGTTTCTGGGCAGTAGGCTGAGGTAACTCTGCTGTCCGATTTTGTGTGCCAAGATCAGGCAGAGCAGATGCAGCAGAGTGCTTTCTCTGTTATCAACAAACCATTAAGAGAAGGAGTGAGGTAAAATCTAACTGGCATAACTGTAATTCCAAAGGATGCTGAAAGGTCTCAAAATACACAGCTGTGTTTAAGCAGGTGCTTGTCTGGGGCTGACCTGACGTTATATTATAGTAACACCAGATGGTTCAAGGATGCAGCACTTAACTTGTATTTAAAACCCCAAGTGTCTTTTTTTTTTTAAAAAAAAAACAAAACCACAAAACTTAAAACACCCTGAATACCATAGCATTAAGATTACAGTCTACAGCAGCTTTGAAAGCAGTGTGAGCACAGTTAATAATGTTTTGCTACTAGTGTTTTTAATTCTCCCACATAAGAGCTAACAGGCAGTAATTAGATAGCTAAACCCCAGTTCTTTCCCTTTTACGCTAGAGGATTTGGTGTATGCTAATTGTCACCAGATCATTTCACATAATTGCCTTTTGGCGAAATTAAGTGGAAATTTCCTGAACATCTTAAATCCTCATTCCCTCCCACCCCTCCTCCCCTCGGTACCTTCGCTCCCTTGCAGGAAGGATGCTGGAAATGTCAAGCACGGTGACTTAGCTCTCCAGTATGTGGGGGGCACTTCAGCAGAGTTAAAGTGGGGGGAGAAAACAATTCTTTTCTTGAATGAATTGCTGGACACTTAAAGCCAGGAAGCTGATTTTGTTGTTTTGTCTGAGACATCTCTAATAGAGCTGGGTTGTTTTTTGGTTTTTTTTGGAAAGCCTTCAGTTCCTGGCAGGAGCAGGTAGGCGCTCACTGGCCTGGGAGACGGTTGGGGAGGGAGGAGGAAGAAGCAGAAGGATGCAAAAGTGCATGTGTCCCTGTTTTTATTTATTTATTAAGGGCAGGGCATTGGGGGGCTGTTTTTTGGTTGTTTGGTTTTGTTTTTTTGGGGGGGATTTTTTTATTATTTTTTTTTGTCAAGCTCTGTCTAGGAGGGGGTATTGTCCCAGCACATGGTTGTCAGTGCTCCTGTCATCATTTTTGTGAAAGAAGAAAATGAGCCTTTTTTATCAGGGTGAGTGATGATTATCAATGGAGGCCTTGTCTGCTGCTACAATGGGCAGTTAGCTTAGGGCAGGACCTTAGGCAGAAATAAGCTACATTAAACTGTGAAAGGGCTCAGGACACTATATCAGCCATAATGGAGCAAGGGGAAGTAGTTTACAGGAGAAAATGCTTAGTCAGGTGTGAAAACATCCTTTAAAAAAATAAACTGTGACTCTACTAGTTAAACGGAGCTGGGTAAAATTAAATCTTTGATTTTTTTTCAGGAAATGGCTTCATCACTGGTGTTGGATTTTTATGCTTGGGAAGGGGATGAGACAAAGTTACATATAGCTGTTCATTTTGATTGGCTTTAGACTTTCAGTTAAGCTGAATGGTTTGCAGTTTCTATGTTGAAGTTTGGGGTGCCACCTGGAGCAGCTGCTGCTGTGGGTGATCCCTGAGGCTGGAGTACTGCTTACTGATGGATGCTCTGCTTTGGGTGTTGATGACTCTGCCTGGAGCTGGAAGAATATTTCAGTACTTGCATCAGTATTTTGGGATTTGCCTTTTCTTGCAACTTAGTTTTCCGAGTTGAGCTGTGTGGGTCATTCCTAGGCAGAACCAAGGAGAGATCAATGTTTAGAAAAAAAAGAAGCTCCTCTTATAAGCAACTTTGGAGCTGCAGAGCAGCTCAGGAATATCTGTTAAGATTTTGCAGGCCATAGTCAGCATAACTGCAATAGCACCATCTGGAAAATACAGGGAGACAAGTTATAAACCTATTTTTTAATGTGAGCTGGTATTGAATGGTACCCTTTCTAAGCCCAGGGAGCAACTCCAGGAGGGTCTGCTAATTCAAGACCACTGTCGACCTTCTGCATCCACCCTGGAGGAGGGTAAAAGGCTGACAAACCCTCTTCTGTGCTGCTTTTGTTTTATTGTATTAGGCTCATAAAGGCACTTTCAGGACCCATCTTTCTTCAACAGAAAGGGAGAGCAATGGGGAAGAGGAAGACATGGCAAAAAAAGACAGGCGGAGCTCTAGCTCCATTTGTTTTCAGTGTCTGTTGATTAATAGATTTTAAGGTGAATGGTGAGCTCTCATTCCTTCTCTGCTCCTCGTAGTGGAGGAAGGGGAGGAGGCTCTGTGAGTCTGGGGTGTAAGTGCCTGATCAGTCCTTCCCATGCCACATTCCCAGTTGCAGGTGGTTGGGGGGTGCCTGGCAGGTGTCTGCGTCCCGAGAAAGACTAGGGGGCTTTAAGTACACTTCAGAGGTTGCCCCGAGTCAGGGAAAGGGGTCCCTGACCGGCTGTGGGAGCTGTGCCAGCGTCAGGCGGAATTTTGGGCTGTACTGGCGCAGGAACATCCCCCCTGCCTTGCCTTGGCTGCTTGGCTGGGGATGTGGCAGAGCAGTCTCCTGCTGGCTGTTCATTGGAGGCCGAAGGTTTTGACCACTGTGATGATGCAGTGGCATAATGGCTTGTTGTCAGCCTGGGTGGCTTTTCTTGCAGACCTGCTTTTACTAACACCACATTATCCCACTGAGGACAAATACCCTGGCCTCTTTGGCATGTGTTTCTCTGACTCCAAGTGGATACCGTGTTTTTATTACCAAAGCACAACAAGCTATGAATTTACAAACAGAAATTGCAGTAACAAACTCTTCCCTTTAAAAGGTTGGTTTCTCTTTGTGTTCTCAACAATACAATGTTTCATCTTGTGCAAGTCTTATGTTGCTTTCAGAGACTTAGGAACTATTGATTTATACAGCGTGTATTAACTTCTTCAATAAATGGGGAGTATTCATCAGTGGGGTGTATTAAATTGGGCTGTATATGCATAGAAGCATCTTTCATCCTGTTAATGAAATGTCCTTACCACGCGACAAAGACTAATACACAGCACTTTATACACACAATCCCCTGCAGTTTAAATCTGATGTTCAGATAGCTGGTTTTTTTATTCCCTAAAGGCACCTATCAGAACTTAAGCTAAATGGATCTCAGTATTCCTCTCAAACATGTACCAGTCCAAAATTTCTTGCAGTTTCATTTTTGGTTGGTTTTGCTTTTTTTCATTCCAGAGCTCCATTATTGTTTAAATTAATCTGTGTTTAAACACTCCCAGAAGCATTTCAAATTCATATAGAGAGATTTAGTAGAGTCCCTATGGGGACAATTTCCTTTGGTTTGCTCCAGGCAGGGGTTATCAAGAAAAGCAAACTTGTGTTGTTTTTTTGCAATTCTTTACCGTGCCCTCTAACCCAGCATATGAAACCCCCACTTTCAGTGGAGAGGAGTGATTTATCATCAGATGACTTGGTACTTTGGAGATGCTGGGATTTCTCTCTAGAAATCTCCACTTGTTCCTGTCCTATTACCACATGCCCTGACGCTAATCTGCGTGTACCAGTGCAGCTCCCCTTTCTGTGCCTGATAGAGCCATAAATGGAGATCTTCAAGTTGCCAGCGAAATTCCTGCATCTCACAATGACTTTTAGCGTAAAACTACCCTTGATAAAGTACTGGCAAATGTATGTTAGAGAAGGGCCTTTTGCAGGGGGATGGTTAAGGTCAGTTAATAGGTGTCCTCTATTGATGGCTTCTGTGGTTTACCTTTCATTGCCAGTGGATGGGGTTAGGACCACACTTGTTACTCAGGCAGAGCTCCCATTGACTTCAAAAGGAGATGCATGTGTGGGATTAATCCTGCCCTTTCCCAGCTAGTCCCCTCTTTTTCTCTTTTCCAAGGAAGCTTAGTTAACATCAGGAATGGTGCTTTTAAAGTGCAGCTTATTTTAGCATATTATGCGTGATTGCAATAGCTTGAAAATTGTGTGCGCTGTTCTGAGCGGAGTTATGGTCCCTTTTCCCAGTGTGTGATAAACAGTGCAAAACAGAATGCAAACTTATGCTGGGATAGTGATACAGATGTAGACTGATTTGCAAGGGCAGTGGATCACACACCTCTGTCCTTGAGAGCGTATTTTTGAGAGCATAGATGACAGTTTCCCCTTTTCCCCCAGTACTTTCTCCCCACATCTCTGCCCCAAAACCTGCATCCTCTCCTTATATCCAGTACCTTTATGTCAGGTGTCTGTTTGACTGCAGGGTGGTCACCCAAATAAAAATGAGTTACCTGGGGAAGTTTGCAGACTAAGGTTCAAGCTCTTGTTTGTTGATTTTTTTTTTTTTTTTCCTTTTGCTTTTTACTTTTCTCGGAAAGGTATTAAGTAAAATACATAATAAGTTAGCAGTCATGCTGTTTCATGGAGATATTGGGGGGGGGTCTTGGTATATCAAAGCAGTGCGTGGTAGTTTCCTACAGTTTCCATGTAACCCCCTATGGTATATCTGGCTTTGGTGATACAGCCATGTAAGTCCAGCTTTTCTCTCACATGTTGTTTCTTGGTTTTCGGCTTAGGTCTGACCCTCTGATGTTATTTTTGTCAGTTACTTATTTTTTTTAACTAACCAGTTCCAGTTTCTATGAAAGCAAGCTCTCTGTGGAAGACAGCCCTCGATGTCTGTCAGGATCTGAGTGAGAGGTTTTTGCCATGATGTGAAGATAGAGTTGGGAGAGCACAGAATTACAGCAGCTACCAGCCACTCTGTGGGTCACCTAACAGCAAGAGTTTACACAATTTTTGACCAGCAAAAATCCTTTTTATTGGGAATGATTTTTTTTTTTTTTTTTGGTGAACCAGTGCAAATGGTCATTTGGCATATGATGTCACATGTTGTTGAGTAGATGCCTGGTAGTTTGGTAGTTTGCATGGTGTGTAATATAATTTGTTACATGATGAAACCCTCGCCAAAACTTCCAGTTACTTTTGGATTGCTTAGGTTGGCTCACTTGGAAGAGAGAAGGTTTTGTCTTAGAGCATATCCTTTGGCTTTTGAATGAAAGGGCTAAATCCCCATAGCTCCTCTGATGTGAAACCATTACGGATCTGCGCAGCCAAAAGTTGTCCCAGGTTGTACAGCTGGTGGGAGGCCTGACCTACAGCCCATGCAGCACAACATGCTATATATAATCCATAGCAGTGGCTGTTGTGACCACTCTCTGTCCTGTGTGGTGGCCACATGATGTGGGACTCTGTGTGCTGTGCGACATGCGTTGTGTTAGAGGAGAATTGTTCTGTGTGAGGGCTGCAAAAAGAGACAAACATGGTAAAAATGAGAAGCATAAGCACTGGTTTTTGGCTTGCTTCTCTTGGATGCCCACTTTTAATTGCATTTTATCAAAGGGGTGAGTCAAATACCTATGTACGGTAGGGGCTGGAGAAGCCTCCTGCTGTGGGGAGGCTGGAAGAGATGAAGGTGTAGCTCTGCTGTGTCTTCGCCAAAGCATGATGGAGGGACTTCGAGGTTTTTTGGAGGGGAATGCTGACATTTCTTTTCATCCTAGCTCCCGGTCTGTCTTCCTTCCCCCCAGTCTAGAAACTCATTCTCAAAGAATAACTGAATTATTTTTGAAATGCTTTTAAGGGAAGCTCGGAGCGTTCGAACCGAGATCAGATAATCACTTGTCTAAAGCGGCATGGTGAGGGTCTGTGTGTTTGAGGGTGCTGGGGAGTGAGCAGTGGGGTTGGAGCCATCCTCGGGCAGGAGGGTGAGCAGGAGAGTGCTGGCAGACCCTGAACGGCAGCGGCGCTATCGGGAGCCGCCATGGTATCACTACTTTATTTTAATGTGATTCCTTTTACTTGATGTTAATGCAAGTTGTTCCTTACTTAAAGTAATAAAAGGAAATGAAGACACATTCTAAAATGAAACCTGACTCTAATCCATTCATCATCTAATACCAGCCTCTTTATCTTTGCTGGTACCTAATCTGGTTAAATGTCCCTGTTGTAGGATTTTAGTGAAAATCCTCTATAGGGAATAGGGTTTTTTGCAATTGGATTACTCGCAGTAAATGGTCCAGCAGTTCGCTTGTTTCAGCTTAATTTTTGCTTTGTGATCTTGTAAGGGTAAGTTACAGTTCAGCCTGCCTTTTCCTTTCATTCATTCGCTCCTTTTTTTTTTTAATTGCTATTAGAAAAAGAAATTATTTTTTTCCCCCCAGAGCTAGGGATCTGTCAGGGAAAACCTCATGATATCTGTGTGATTATTTCATCCACAAGAGTGTTAATTTCAATGGCTTTATCAGTGTTTTTGCCATTATTTATATAGCTGAATATTTTAGTTGCCTTATTCATCAGTATCCAGTTCCCATTTATTAGCGCGCTCTAACAAATTGATAATTAATCAGCTCTTCTAGCATACATATATATATCTATATAAAATATGCAGGTGATCACTTGTCAGCTTAATGCTTGCTGATGAAGGGAATACTCTAGCACTACAAAGGCTTTTTATCTGGAGTATTTGCATTGAGCAGTAAAATGCAGAACTGAAAGTGAGGACAGGAAGGGGAAAGGAAGAGACCCACAGGTCAGTGAGCATTTGGGTCTTGTGCTAATTAAATGGGGGACTGTCAACCCCTCACTGAGAGTCTACCTGCATCTTAGAGGTGAAGTACAAGATTATAAAATAAAAAGGAAAAAAATTAAAGAGTTGCTGTTGCTCTGTACAAGAGCACCACAGGTCAAAAAGATTAAAGAAACTCAAGAGCAGGGAAAGTGTGTGAGGAGGTTTTAAGCAAGAGTGGGGGAGAACTGCAAGGGTGATGCTGAGAAGGGATCTGGGAAAGTCTGAGGACTGTGGTGAAATCCTGGGTACTCAAATTTCTGTGCTTTGTGCTGCGGTACCTGGCACTCCTCTAACACCATCAACTTTTTTCTCTTGACAGTCTAACAAAGTGCCAGTTGTGCAGCACCCACACCATGTACACCCTCTTACACCGCTTATCACGTACAGCAATGAGCACTTCACACCGGGAAACCCTCCTCCACACTTACCAGCCGACGTAGATCCCAAAACAGGTAGGTGGGGAATAGTTTGGGTTTTTCTGAGAGTGCATGGGCGGATTTTTTCAACTTGTGTATTAGGGGGAAGGAGTGCCTGAGGAAGGATTTCCCATGCAGAAGCACCAAAAAGAGCATGTAAAATGTTAAACACAAGCAAGAACCCAGGCAAAAATAGTTATTTTTAAGCAGGTTAGGCTTCAGAAGGAAACCTGCTGGGTGAATTTTCATAAAACTTCTGCAGGGTGACACCAGAGTTGCATGTGTGGGGTCATTTGCAGGCGTGTTTCTTCGCAATCGTGATACCCCACCTAGCAGTTCAATTGACCAAGTGCTTGGCTTGCATGCACAACCCAGAGAATGAAACATGTGCGTTCTGTGATCTGCACTTAGAAAACTGCAGCTGGAATTTTAAAGGTGGTGGGTCATGACCGGTTTCAAAATGAACCTTTTTTAATTCCCCAGATCCCATTGTTTCTGTGTCAGGAGTTCAGCCATTTTTCTCCTGTAATGTTGAATTTTCATCCAGTCTAACTACTTAGCTCCATCTCTACACTTGCAACTCTTTTCCCCAATGTAAATCTACCCATCTCTTAGTTCAGCCTGAAGGGCAGTCTTCTTGAATATAGAGCACTATATAAAACCCTGACTAGATTTATTGGTGTTACAGAGTAGAATTTACATGTTATTCTAACTTCTTAAGAGTCCCTGTTTAACCTGAGGGCCCAGAGAAGTCAAACAATGTCAATCTTCTTTCTTCGGGCTGCATTGAGTTCCCAGTGACAGTAGTTTTGTTTTTGTTAATCCAAATCCCAGCTAGTTAATTGGAAAGTACACCAGTAACTGAATTAATGTCAAAGGAATCGCTCTGTGTTGGCCGTAACGTGCGCAGATAATTTATCTAAACTCCAGCCCTTGAATGAGGCGCTGCATTAGCTGGTTTTCACTCCCTACACTTCATCTGGGGCCCCCTTTTAACTGTGCTTAATGCTAACTTCACATGGCTTGAAAGGAATCCATCTCGACATCCCTGGGTATTGCAAGTGAATGGCATAGTCAACCTCTCATTTAAATAATGGTAGTACAGGGAATAGCTTTTAAATGGTTATCGTAAAACATATGATTAACGTCTGTAGACTGTTTACTTTTCTTCTGTGAGCATTCTTTCAAGTGTGCAAATAGCTCGTTGGATGGTTAAAGCCCAGTTAATCTGTTTGGGTTTTGTAATGGAGAAAAAGCAATGTCTGCATGAAAATGTCACACAAGGAGATTTAATTTAGAGATTAAAAGCTTCCTGAGTGACTTAAAAAAATAGTTTTAAGCCATGAATACAGTACCCCATCCTTTTAATGCTCTCTGTTTTAATTTTGCTTCTTCTGTGTAATTGTGCTCTTGTTTATTAATTGAAAGAGTCAGCATTGTAACCCTTACTCCTCTGAGTAATTCCTAATTGCTCTTAAGGTAAGGAGTGTTAAAATGCAAAGCTTGTGTCTGGAGCTGATTTCTGCTCTCCAGGTAGGAACTGTACTGGTTTCAGAGAAGACAGATGGGCTCTTGGTCCTTCCCTGCACACCTTCAACATCAGCGCTCAGTTTTACCAAGCATTTCCAGGGGCTCTCGCCTCCGCTCAGGTTTCAGGAAGTTTCCTAGGTTTGCTCAAAAGCAAACGTCATCTGCAATTATAACGACTTCATAACTCATTTTGGAGGTCACTTTGTAATAAGGCTATGCTTCTGAGTACCCAGTCAACCTATGGATAGTGCTTGTGCTTTTTTGATGACTTTGAGACTAAAGTAACCATAAAGGTGATAAGGAACCATCTTTCTGTTGAGTGTTTAGGACAGCACCAAGTACAACATGACACCAAAACTGTAGCTGAAACTCCTAAATTCTCATCCTAAATAACAAAGTAATTATCTCTGTTTGGAGAGGTGACTGAAGGACTGAATCACATCAGTTTTTCTGGCTGAGTTTCATTTAACAATATGCCAGGAGGATTGCTTTATAAAATAAGATGGTGAAACAGCCTGTGGAAACCCAAGTGAAGCCACGGGCATTGTAGTAAAAATAAATGGATAGCAATTTAGAAACATATGTACTTTTTCCTTGTATTTTATTTATTTCCATGTCTCAATGCTAACACTGTTTTATGTTCCTCTTCCATAGGAATTCCAAGGCCTCCACATCCTCCAGATATATCTCCTTATTATCCATTATCACCAGGCACTGTAGGACAAATCCCCCATCCGCTAGGATGGTTAGTACCACAGTAAGGAGTTCCATTTTTTTAATTTCCTTTTTCTTTTTTTTATGTGTAAAATTTATGTTTAAAATGGTGTGCGTGCATGTGTATGTGAATTGAGATAAGTCTGTTTGCCAACTGCCACTTCACTGAGTGGTTATGAATTTACCCACCTCATGAAGATTAATTAAAACTAATGCCAGGTCATGTGGTCTTAAACAAACATGAGCAGTTGGACACAGCTTTGCATGTCATCTCAGCCAGCTGATGCCTTGTGCATCATGAATTTTTAAAGCCCCTCTGCAGCAACGTCCTTTTCTTCTTAATGCCTTTACACCACGTTGGTTGTTCTCAGTTTTGGTCTTCTGGGGCTTCAGGGTGATTCTCATGGACTCTTTTATTTACCAGCACTATCCTCACTATAAATGTACATTTTAAAATCTCATTGGCCTTCCCCATTGAAAGCCCTTTCATTTTTCTTGTGAAACAGTAGAACTTTATATCGCCCGGTGAGCTGCATTCCTGGCTGAGATGTGGCTGGGCAGTTGGCATCCAAGGAATGGAATTTTCTTGCAAACAAGAAAGAGGAATTAGTTTACTTTAAAACTGGCTAAGAAGAAAGTCATGGAAAAGTTAGTTTGTGTTTTGTTTTCTTTTCAGCTCCTTGTATCCCACTTGTGGGGTATGAGATTCCAGACAGTAATTGAGTCCTTATTTTCCTTTTTTTTTTTACTCATGTTACCGTTTCTGCAATGGGTCCATAATGTATTTAAGCACTGCCTAAGCCTTTTGTACAGTATATTTGATTTGAATATTTATATAATGCATTTATATTGCTGGATTCAACAGTTGTAGGCATTATAAATCAAGATGATAACCCTGTCTTTCTCACATAGCAGGTCTCATCAATTTTGAGGAGTTCATATTTCTTTAGAAATGAATTGTTCAAAGCTAGAAATAGTTTGTTTCTGCTCAAGGTTGTTTGACCAGCTGTGCTTAAACACCTCTTCATAAGTTTGCCCTCTGTAAGGAGGTGGAGCTCACGCTGCATAGGAGAGCAGCAGGTCCACACACACACACACACACACACGGGTCTTGGGCAGGGAGAAGGATTGGTGTCAAAGGCTTTGAGGGCCTTTCTCAAGCACAGAAGTAGGGATGAAAGAGGGCTGGAGCTCGGACCTCAGCTAGAGCAGTCCACTTCTGGCCACTTTGCAGGCTCCCCTTCCTTGCAGGGTGGTCTTGCAACTTGCTTGGTTAGAGGCTGTCCCACCCTGAGGGTGAAGCATGTCCATCAACTCTCCGCAGTAGGCTGTTTCTCCAGAAGAGCATGACATGAGCAGAAGAGAAACCCAGACCAATGCTCCCTTGAAGTCTTAAATTCCTTCTCATTTGTGGTGTTTTACTTTTTACGTAGGACACCCTAAAAACTGGTAGAATGCACGTCAGCTCCTTTTCTTCATCTTTCTTGCTTGCAGGGCCTAGCTGCAGCACAGCTATCTCACGCTCTTCTGTGGCAGCTGTTTAGCTCAAGTTTGCATAGTAACAGACAGCATTTAAAACAAATACACTCAACTAGTGCCCAAAGTCAGTAGTATTAAAGACGAGAGCACAGGGAAGAAATTCCTCACTGCTGTTGACTTGTGCCTCATTGCTCATCTGTATCTCAAGAGCCTTATGTGTGCAGACACTGGTTTGTCTCCCTTGAACCTCATGTCATGGCTGCCAAACTATACAAATGTTGCCATGTGTGGCCAGTTTTGTCAGGTAGATGCCAGTGGCTACCTCTGTCACAGGAAGACTCTGTTACCACCACTAGTTTATAGCAAGTCAATGCCCAAGACATACTTATCTACCCACAGCTCTTAGAGCTTCCTCTTCGTGTTTTTTGTTGAGGGGTGATAGCATCACATCTGCTTTTGCTTTGGGAGAGCAGCATGGCCAACTTTGCAGAAGTAACCCAGGGTTTTTAGTTCTGCTGTCATTGCCACTGGTGCTTCACCATTAGCTTCCCAACCCATCTATCCTCAACTGGCCTGCGAGTCTCTGGCATAGTACCCCCCCAGAAAGCATCCTGCCCGGTCAAATGATATATTTGAAGGACAGATGAAAAGAACTAGCCAGCACAGACAAACCTCAATCAGAAAAAGTTGTGTGCCTTTCATGAGGATGCTGTTTTGCATGTTGCTGTATTTTTTAATTATTGTAATGAGGTGTGATTGTCTATTGGTTACCCACAATACTTCTTGGGGACTCTCCCCCGGTAACTCTTGTCAACACTTGTTAATCTGACAAAAGGCTACAAATTAAGCTCTGTTAATTTAATGTTTTCTCACCGAGATCTAAATACCGAAAGAGGCCCAAAGCGCAACTGAAGTCCTTTGATTCACTGTACTTTATTTTGGTATAAATTTACATTCATTATTGTTTTCCTTTGGATGTGTAGCCCTCAATTAGTGTGATGGCTCCATTAAAGCAAGCGAGACTTCGCCTTTAATTATTACAACAAAACACCTAGTTTCAGCTTGGGGAGAGGGTCTCTATTGACATAAGCAGAGGTTATAAAATTTAATTAGCCATTCCTATCAGATTTATGGCATTCAAATTGTTCTGTGTTTCTTTCCTTTGATCCTTGCTGTACAATCCCCAAGATTTTTGTTCTGATCAAATGAGAATAAAGCTTACTGTGCAGAGAGAAGTTTTTTTGTTGTGTATTGGGTTTTTTTTAAAACCCTTTTTAGTTTTTCTCATTCTCTCTTTCCCTTCCTTTTTGCCAGGCAAGGTCAGCCAGTGTACCCAATCACGACAGGGGGCTTCCGCCACCCGTACCCAACAGCTCTGACCGTCAATGCTTCCATGTCAAGGTGAGTTCAAATGCTGAGGTCCTGAATTGAGAGTAAATGTATCTCCTTCTGACACCACCTCTAGAGGAGGGCTCTTCATCTAGGAAGCATATTTCTGAAAGCACTTCAGTTAAACAGTCATCCTTATTATTTTTGGTGAGATGGAGGAGGAGAGGACTTACAAGGGGTACCCTCCCATTTGAGAAGAGTCCTGGTGCTGTCATTGGGCTTTGAAAGTTTGTTTTTGAGGGAGAGGTGGAGGAGCAGGTGGTCATCTTTAAAAGCCAAACTGAACAAAAAAGCTGGGTGAATGTGACGGTGATATTGAAAAGGCAAGAAGGAGAAGCTGTGATGATAGGTTTTGCTTTCTTGGTGGCTGTCATCCAGAGCAGCACGCTGTGCGCAGGAAGGGAGTCTCAGGAGGGCTGCTCTTCAAGCAGAGTTGGGGGGAAGGTTATTGCTCTATGTTTTGCCCAACCAAAGCTCCGAACACTGATAGCCAACATAAAAGGGCCTGCCTGACCCTCTAAAGCTTTAGAAGTATATATTTCTTCCCTACCTCCAATTAATTCCATCTAATTTTCCAGAGGCTGCTAGTTTTATTTACAAACTGGTTGGCAGCACTATGTTTAAGTAATCACTAATTGCTCCTAATGATAGTTTTATTTTCTGTTCATCTGATTTTCAGTCTGGTTAATTAAATCGGTGGAGGTTTAGACTTTCCTGATGGGCTGAAACAGCTAATCCATTTTGATGATGGCACATAATTAAATTAGCATGCATTACATAGCAAGGTTCCACATCTCTTCCCTTCTCTGTCCCTTTCTCTCTATCGCTGCAGTTTAATATGTGGAGGTTGGTGTATAGAGGATTTAAGGAGGAAAAGGTGCAGGGTAGGGGGGAACACACCTCATTGAGAAATGGAATCCTGTAGCTAGTGAGTGAATGGGTAGGGGAATAGTATGATTGTGTTTTAGATAAGTAGAGTAAAAGAAAAAAAAAAAAAGAATTTTGCCTGTATTGCTCCAGGAAGTAGAGAGACAACTATAAAATCAACAACAAAAAAAATAAAAAATTAATAGACCCAGCATAGGGGAGAAAAAAAGTCCTGGGCTGGGGAGAGGGCTGCAAATTTAAACAACAATTCCCTCCCTCCATTTAATCTTTTTAAATATCTATAAAAGACTTGCAGGCACGGTGTGAGGCAAAGTAGAGCTTGATTTAGTTTAATTATTATTAGAGAGGCTAGTCATTTGGGGGAGGGGGGAGATGTGGGAGGGGGGAGGCTATATTCCCAAGATAGGCTTTATGAAAGGTATCTAGTTAAAAAGAGTACACAGCAAATTAAATACATTATTGTGGTAATGGGACGACAGAAGTAGAGGTCTATTATACTTATGGCAGTTATAGGAAATGTAGGCTCCTTGCCCTGTTCTAGCACATCCTTTGATATTCATTCCATTCAGCAGCAGGGCCAGGACTTCTCAGAATTAAGTGATGGGTCATTATACTTTAAACACCATGGAGAAGCCTAGATTGGCAATTAAACAGCACTTGCTGACACTCGCTTGTGCCACCCTGTGACCCCCTTTAGATTGAGTTGTTGGAGCTCGGGGCCCTCAGCCTGCTAAATTGGTAGCAGGCACTTCTCCTGACGAGGGCTGGCTCTGAAATCTGCCGGCTTCAAAGGGAGCAAGATCATGTATAAACCATAATGTGGGTGCACCGTGGCTCAAAAAAATAAGGCAGGAATAGATGAAATGTTACAAGTGCAAGGGGGAAATGAGAGAATAATGACAAATCTAATGCAACTCAAAGCAGAATTGTTGCACAGAAAAATGCATCCCACTGCTTGTGCATAAAATCAAGGCAGGCAGATGACATCCAGTTAACAGAAACATGTCAACAGTGAAGTAAAGTGAGAGTGAGTAAGAGAGAAGCCCCTGAGACAGCCAGGAACAAAAAATTAGTTGTCCTTAACAAGTTAAGACTCATCATTATATTCTGGCTTGGAGCCATAAAAGGAGACAGTGTTGTATAATGAGCTGCTTAGAATTTTTAGGGTGTTTATTGCAATTCACAGAATACTTGTCTAGAGAAAAAAAATACAGGGGGAATGTCTTAGGCGAAGGTAAGGGGTGTGCATATACACGCACAGCCTTTCTTTTTGTCTCTGCCATAAGCCCGTACGTGCACACGTGCTCGAGCACACTGCCAGAGCAATGAATTAGATTTAAGATGTTTATCCTTTGTTTCAGCCCAGAAACTTCTCGCCTGGTTTCCCATAGACGGGAACACCCTCTGGGCAGAGCGTGCTGCGATACGCGGTTTGATGAGTGTTTTCTCATGCCCGCCCTATCAGCTGGAGCGCCCGAGCTCAGCCACAGGACAGCCCTTGCCCTCAGTGGCCAGCGTAGTTGGGAGATGGGACCGGCATGCTTGGGGATGCCCCCACAGATGTGGGATGCCCCTGCAGATGTGCTGTTCATGGCTGGCCTCTGGGTAACAGCCCTGCAGGGCACTCGTACAGGCCTTGGGGTCACTGTGTTGGCTCTCCCCAGATGTTGAAGCCAGGACAGACCCCCAGCCTCACCCTCCATCCGTTTTTCCAGAGCCTTCCTTTAAAAGTAGTTCCCATCTTTTCCTGCATTATGGTATAGACCTTTGGAGCATAGAATGCTTCCCAACCCTGAATATTCCCTAAGCTTAGTAATTACAGTTCGTTAGTTAGTGTGCTTATGAATAGTTTATAAAAGGTTAATGGGTGACTAATAGTGATTTTCATAAATGGATTAGACTATTACAGTAGTGTCTTCAGGTTGTTTTAACCATTTACATCTCTTTTCTTTGCTTGTAGCATCGCCCCACACACTTTGTATGCATACAACATGCTTATAACATCTCTTGATCCTTCACTACCCCTCTATAATACGCTCTTAATGTAAATTGAGACAGGGTTAACTGACTATTGGGCAAACAGTGGACCCACTATTAAAAAAACAACTGCTGTGAGAGGAAATCAGGAAATAATTTAGCAGAATTACACTGCACAGCAGTTAAGTGGTGGCAGTGGAAAATACCTTCTGTAATTGAAATTTCAGGGGAAATTCACTTTTGCCGAATGTAATTACTGAAGTTGGAGTGTAGCCAGGAGCCTAAAAATTAACACTCTTCCCCTACTAGTATTGTCATGTGAGCAGATGTCTCTGTGGAAATAAGTAGGTGCTTAGCCTTTGGGCTGAACCCTCTCCCAGCCCACTGAAGTCCATGGGATTGAGAGAGCAACTTCGGGTTCTGGAGCATGTTTTTATATCCCCAAACATATGAAGGAGTATGTAAGTCCAGTAGGCAGCCTTGTGTCTTGGTGAGAGAGAGACTCGGTGTGAAATAATGAATGGGCATTGGTAATGAACACCCAGCATCCTTGGGAAACTGCCACCCTGAAAATACTGAGCTGGAGCTGCCATGTCTCTGAAGTCTAGAGCTCAGTGGGTAAAATCACAGCCCAGCTGAAGTCAGTGGAGGCTTTGCTATGCTCCAAGCTTTCACACAGCATACATATGTAGACTTCTCCTCCTCTGCTGCCCTTCCTCCTCATCTGGTCACTCTCCGATGTGCAAATACTTAATGTCTTTCTCCTAAACATTAATTGGGAAAACATTTTTCCCATAATTTGTGGGGTGGAAGTTACATTTCTGGCAGACTTTCTTCATTCTCCACTTGTTATTAGCTGGAGGTACTTAAATCTTCCTTTAAAACCAAAAGAATAGAACAACCTCCTGTCTTTTGTGGAATTTGTTCCCTTTGAACATCCCGACCGTACAACAATCGACCATGTAGGCAAAGTTCATTCTGCAGTATTTTTTAATTTTTGACCAGATCCTCATTTGAGAAGCAAGTCTGTAACCCAGTAATAGCCACATCTTGGGATCCTCTTCAGAAGCTTAATGAGCACCATCTTTTGTTCCCATTAACTCCAGCTGTAATCAGTGCCTGCTCTCTGAAGGTGGGCTGGTTTTTCGTCTCGATTTTCACCCTTCATTGTCCCATGGTCACTGGCTCTCATTCCAGTTTGAACCCTACCTAGCCTCAGTAGCATAGTCCTCTCTTGAGCACTGGGTCCTGCCTAGGATGGGCAGTCATTTGATAGGATGTGTATCAACTTTTTATCACTGTTTATACCACCTTCAGTGAGGTCAGGATTTTGCCATGAGTTTTTTTTTTGCCCATGTTTGTAAGTTATTTTTTTAAAAAAAGCTTTTACTGTCAGTTTTTACTGTTTTCATTGTACTATAGCTGAAGGCCATAGGCACTGTGTCAACAAACTTTTAAGTATGTCCAATCAAAATACATACAAAAATGGAAGAGAGGGAGGACAGAAGAAAACCCTAAACAAAGGCCCAGTTTATGTCTTGCTGATGGTAAGGCGATTCTCTGGCAGAAGTGGGACCAGGACGTTGGTCTCCTTGCACGCTCACCATCGTCTTCTATTCTGACCTATCATGCACCACAGCATTTCCCCAAACATGCATTTCTCTCCTAGCTACTTTTGTCAGAGTGCGGAAGGAATTTTGACTATTCACTTTGAGGTTTGTGTCTGTGAGTCTTTAGCAGAAGTAGGAATGGCCATTTTGCTTCCCATTCTCCTCTTCCCTTGCCATCACACTCTCCTCTCCTCTTCTCCTCCTCTCCTTGCCTTTGTTTGTGAGGAGATGCAATTCTCTACAGTTTGAACAATTTCACATTCTCCCTGTCAGTCCCTGCTCTTCCCACCACTGCCTTCAAAGACAAAATACTTCTGTCTAATGATCCAGAGCACTCCCAGCTGATAGACAAAGATCCTCAGAGCTCATAGTGGACAGTACCTCTTGTTTATGAAAGTACTACTGTATCATCTTGTGAATGTAGGGAATGTCTAGGCAGTTTGGGGGAGGTTAGGCTCAGTAGCTTAAGGGGGGGAAAGAAATCTTATTATATTTCTGGTATTTGTACACAGTCTATTTATTCATGGTACATCGCCCCACTTTAAATCCTGTTTGATAGAAAAAAATCATTGTATATTGATGATAGAAGAAGTAATTCTTTATCTCATTGTGTGTTCTATGTTCTTGGGCTATTTTTTTGGACCAAGGTGGTTCAAAATCTGAGATAAGAGTAGGGATTCACAGTGATACAAAACCTTGTCATTTGCCAGATGACTTTAGATTTGGAATTTTGGGAGAAGTTACTCCTTGGCCAAAATTTTAGGTTACATCCCGTTTCCTGGAACCCTGTTGAGGTGTGGTTTCTAAGGGGTTGACAGTCAGTCATAGTGTGCTTTCCTTATTTGCTGCAAAACCTTTCTCAGACTGTTGAGAAATAATAAGTCGTCAATCCTGCTTTTCATTTTGGTTTAAAAATAAAAAGTCTGAATGATTGTGCTATGTTTGTGCTGTGGCCTCAACCAAGCAATTAGATTCAATCCTTATTTCACATCCCTCTGAATCCAGTTGCAAGATCAGGGCCTGTCCATGTGTATAACTGTAAGCCACAAAGCTGACAACATTTTTTTCTCTCTAAAAAGGCTAGGCTGTTATTTTGCATGAATTTAAGCCTTCCTAGGTTCCCATAATGGGTCAAAATTGACTTAATTCCACAATCTTCCCACCTTCTGTTAAAGCAGTGTGGCTCAGAGATTTCTTAGGCACAAATAAATATTTGCTTTTGCTTCATCAACAAAATATAGGTAATGGGGCCTCTGTGAGGATTGTAAAAAATACATCTACATTGTGTTGGTGTTAATATTTTATTTTGCTGTCAATATGCAATAAAAGATGTCATCTCAAATTCACAACATTATTTAGAACTATAAAAATTGATTCCTTAGCAGCCACAGAAAATTTTTTAGCAAAGAACTGGACTGATGGATTTTCTTTCAGGTAGCTGAAATTCCACTTTCATCCAAGTTCATCCAGTTGAATTTGCGTTTTGTTAAATATGTTAAAAATCATGATGTCTCATGTCAGTAATGATAATGAAGGGGAAGATTGGCTTTAATGACATTAGAAGAGTCATTATGTTTAATTTATTGCTAATTAATGCTGCCAGCTTTCATATGCTTTGTCTAGCTGTCATGTGCTTGTTATATGCCTTTTTTTTTCTTTCTTTTTTTTTCTATGTGTGTACACATCCCTCCCCATTCATTCATTTTTATTCTGACGATTTACACAGCTTTCTCTCCTCTAGGTTTCCTCCACACATGGTCCCGCCACACCATAGTTTACATACAACTGGAATCCCTCATCCGGCCATAGTCACACCAACAGTCAAACAGGAATCTTCCCAGAGTGACGTCGGCTCACTCCACAGCTCGTAAGTTGTTGCTTCCTGTGTCTTCTTTTTAAAACAACCAAAGCATCACCTGTGCATGCATGGTTTTTAAAAAGGCTTGGATCTGTGGGAATGCTTTTGTGTAAAATATTTTTAATTGCTTTTTCTCTTATGTTCTAATTGTTTTGAGCATGTTTTAACTACCAAAGTGTGTCAAAATAATGGTAGCGGTCTTTCAGACTCATTCTGTGACATAGGCAAGATGTTACTCATTTCTCCCATTTTAACAAGGAAAGGGAATTTTCTTGATAAAAATTCAAGCTTCCCTTTTACTCAGTGCCCATTTTGAAGCCGTGAGATACCGAATGCACAGCAGGAGACAATAAATTAGAGCATAAATGGCTTGTTCAAAGCTGCTGAGAGAGCTGGTATCAAGTTTAGGTTTGAACTGAGGAGGGCCCTGGTCTGCCTCTGTCCCTAGTGCTTCTGGTGCTTCTTGCCTTTCATTTCCCAGGTGAAACAGAAAGACAGTATTTTGGTTTCCATTAATATGGGGCGTCATCATTTCCTCTACTATCATGCTCAGAAGCCCTCCTCATGAACACGTTTTCCTGGGTGCCCATGTCCTGCTCAGGCACTTCTAGGGGCTCAGAGGTGATATTGCATAAACACAAGATGGGTTTGCTCATAATGCTCTTAAAACTTGTCATACAGAAGCCACAGTGAAGGCTCTAAAGAACCTTTTGGTCCTCTTCCTGGAGATTTCTGAGGATTAATTCTAGAGAGATTGAGGGGATTACTTTAATGAATTCACAAAGTGAGTTTTCTGTCTTTTGTATCTTTACCCTTCAGAAAACATCAGGACTCCAAAAAAGAAGAAGAGAAAAAGAAGCCACACATAAAGAAACCTCTTAATGCATTTATGTTGTATATGAAGGAAATGAGAGCAAAAGTTGTAGCAGAATGCACATTGAAAGAGAGTGCAGCCATCAACCAAATCCTTGGTCGAAGGGTAGGTAACAAGGGGGAAGCACAAGCAGGGACTGACACTTGGTAGGATTTACACCTTCCGAATCACGGTGTTTTCTTGATACTTGGATAGGGAAGTTATGAAACCAAAGGCCTTGGTCTGGTGTTTGGTCTTTGTTTTTCACAAACACTTTTTGCCAGTGGGGTCATTTATGGGGAATTGGGGGAGTTAATTAACAGTGGTGTTATTTCAGTGGCCTGTAGATGGAAAAATCTCATTTTTTATTTTGTTCTAAAACAGACAGAAAAGTAGATGGGGAAGGAAAAAGCGTTTGAGTACGATAGCAGTATCAGCACCTGGGAGAGCTAGAAGAGGAGATGGGGGTGCCAGTGGGGATGGGAGAGGAGGGAGACCTTCTCTAAATCTGTAACTGGATCTGGGTCAGGACAAGTGGTTCAACTTCTGGACCCTCTCTCCTACTGTTTGGTCTCCTCTATCTATCTATTTATTTTTCTTAGTTCTCTTTTATCAGGAAACAAAGGGGCTGAGTGAAGATACATGATGAGTTAACTGGAATTATAATCTAGAGTGATAAAATATGAATGTCAGCCTCCCAGATCATCTGGTTTTAATCTCTTTTTTTTAAGAAGATAAACTCTAGCTGTATTTATGTACAAATAATATACTCTGCTGTTAACGGACTTAAAGAAAACAAACCACTTGTGCTTTTTATTTTGTCTTTTTTCTCTTTTCTTCACTCCAGTGGCACGCATTATCCAGAGAAGAGCAGGCGAAATACTATGAACTAGCAAGAAAGGAACGACAGCTTCACATGCAGCTGTACCCGGGCTGGTCTGCACGGGATAACTATGTAGGTTCCTATGTAGGTGGAAATTTTTTTAGTAGTAGAGCTTGTAGAAATGTGTCTGTGACCTCCTGAACTACGACCACACATTGCACACAAGCACTACTTGGAAAGCGTGCCTCAGGATCCCAGTCTGGTAACAACAACGGACGCTTCCCTCTGTGATCCTAAAGCTATTGGGGATAGTTCCCAGCCCTCCACTTGGAAGAGGCTTCCTGGCTGGGACTAGTAAAAGGTTAGAATTGGGGCATGATAGTAGAGCTCTGTGAAGAAACTCTTACCTTCACTTTTACCAGTGTCTGGAAATGCCGTTTGGCTTGCTGGTCAAAATTTTATTTTTTTAAAACAAAATTTAAAATTCCCATAGTATGTCTCCTCTCCACCAAAAAAGATGAATAACTAGTGTCTTGTGCTTATCTGTGTGAGAGTGTAGTGGAAAGTGGAAGAATGACTTATCCTATCTTCAGAGAAGGACTGGCAAAACCAAAAGCGTGACTTGCTTGAAAGTCTTACTCTCAAGTGGGGTTAAAAGAATTATTCCACACTCTACTGTTGTCTATTTTGATTACGTTTGCCTTTTCACAGCCATCTTATATTTGTTTGGTTTTGTTTTTTTTTTTTTTTACCCTTACTCATTTTTTTAAAAGTGGTTTTGGAGTTTGTTATCAATCCATGGAGTGTTTTTAAGATTGATTCCTCCCTCCCCCATCCACCATTCAGAAAGAGTTTTGTAGCTAAAAATGGTGGCATCTTCTGTGTGTTAAAAGACATGAGGACAGTGATGTAACCACTTACTAGTAGTATATAACCCCTTCTCCCATTAAGGGTGATGCAGCTGGTAGTGTTTGCAAGCCTAAACTCATAAATTCTTGACAGGCTTGTGGATTGATGTGAGCTCTCAACCCTCTTTAATAGGACTATAGCAGCATCTTGATTTTATTTTATTTTTGATTAAATAAAAATCACCTAAAACTTTCAAGGTCTCTAACTGTGCAATAAACCCCACTCCCTGCCTGCCAGGCAGACTTCCCTGCAGGTTTGGGGACCAGCAGCTGTAAGGTTGATGTCAGTTCTGTACAGAGTTACACATTTTGGTTCTTTTCCTAAGTCTGTCTCTTCCACCACTGCCATCATCACTGCCAGTTTTACCATAAAGATCCTGTTTTGCTGTAACTCAGATAAACTGTGTGCTTTGTATATGGCCACATTTACACCCACGAGAATTTGAGCTTTTGCACTTATGGATGGGAAAAAGCCAGTTCAGAGTCTGAATTGGAGCCTAGAGCAGCTCTCTGCGCTATTCCATGGATCCAGCAGTGAAGAACACACACTGCTCACTTATTTAGCAATATGTACTTAAAAATGTTTTTTCAAATCCTTCTGTTCTTTCTTGATCATCTCATCTTTCCACTGGCCTCTGCCTCACTCCCTCCTTTGTTTGCTATTGCAGGTGTAGCTGTGCATGCTCCTCAGAGGAGACCTTGTTAAGCCTGATGAGGCTTAAGCACATTTTGCCTTCCTATTCAGCATAGTCTGGCCTGAGACTGTCAGACCATAGGCTTGAGGTAGTTCCTCTGCACTGTGCAGTATCATCTTCTTGGGTGTTCAAAAGGGAGTATAGGCTCTACTGAGGTTTCAGGAATGCTCGTTCTGTGCAGTGACTGTGCCACCAACAGATGGGCATGTACAAAGCCTTCAGTGTTTAGGACCTTTTACTTTTGTCCTCACCGTATGAGCACTGAGAAACCCTTTCTTCTCAAGCTAAAAAGGACAGGATGAGAGAGCTGGCGCTTTCCCAGCGGCTTGATGCTGTACCCCCAAGTGACCTTCAGGGGGAACCTTCCTGCCTGAGGAGAGCACAGTACCTTTGCATCACGCGATTGCATCATCTGCAGGATTTATTTATTTCTCTTCTCCTGGTCCATTCAGAGCTCTCTGAGTTCCCCTCCTCCCTCAGCATTTTGTAAGATCTTGAGCCTTTCACGCATCTAGAAGGGGAGTGCCTTTGGGCTGCTTGAAATGCTTGAATTGTTAGGCATCTCACATCAGGCTCGAGACTGATGCCATCTGTAGCCCAGGTCTTCAGAAACAGGAGCAGTACATTCACGAAACACAGCTTTCAATTGGCTCTTAAATAAGAAGAGGATTCAGGGAATCCCCTGTGGCTTGTTGGTGTCACAAGGCACATTTGCACTTCCTGAGATATAATAAAAGAAGTTAAGCGGCTCTGAGTGCTGGAGTCAGAAGTATTTAAGGGTCTAGTCACCTCATCTGCTGCTTGTCTAGGAAATCACTACCAAAGAACTTTGCAGTCAGTCCTGTCAAAGACCATGTTGGTTTGGGTCCATAGAGGGAGCTGCCAAAATGATTAGCAAGTATTTGCATCCACAGTTAGTTGCAGCATAAGAATTTGTATAATAGGGTGATGGAGAATGTTACAGACCATCTGCTCAAGTCTGAAGAGGACAATCTGAGGCAAAGGCAAAATGGTGTCTTCCACAGAGCACTTGAAAACTGCTGCCATAATTCTTTTTGTAAGTCCGTGTCTTAATTTAGCTATGTAATCAAATATCTCCTCATAGCGCAGAAATTGAACAAGCAAGCCAGCTGATTCTTTTCCCTATTTCCTTTGAAAAGGGCATAAAAGAAGTTAGTGGGACCTCTGTAAGTTCATTTTTAAGAACAGTTTTTGAAGCTTGTGTTGAAAAGTAATCAGAAATTCCTAGCTCCTGGTTGACATGCCTGTATATCAGCCATTTTTAACAGATTGCTCCCTAAAGGGGTCATAGTACTTTACTATCTGGCTTGAGGAGTATGTAAAGGGCATGTGACTCCTGGACTGGCTGGCCCTTGAATAAAGAAATTAAAACATCTCAAGCTGAAGGCCCTTGAATTCCCAAGCATACTGCAAAAATTAAGCAAATTTGCCATAGATGCAGTCTGTTAATTATGCAAGTAGCTTCCTTGAGATTAAATAAAAATCAGGCTTATGGTCCTGAGGCAATTGTCCACTTTTGCAATGTTGTTGTAAAGCTGGAAAAAAATCATCAAACTTTCACAGAGTTACTGTCAGTCTAGATGGAGCAGAGTCTGAGCCTCTTGTATGTTTATGTGATATGTGGACTTCAAGATAACATGTTTTTCCCTATTTTATTCTCAGAGAGCTTTAGGAACAGCACTTGTCTGTCTTGTCTGCCTGTCACGTAGCTGCTGTAGCAAATGACTCAGAGTGACAAATTTTCATGTCCCCAGAAATGACCTCAGAGGTGTTGGAGATGATTTCTCAGCAGCACCCAGGCTACAGGATTATGTGCATGTTTAAAAATCCTTTAAAATGGACAGTGCACAAAGCTTTTTCCATCACCAGAAGGCTCCTGTGAACATGGCTGTGCTTGTCGTAGCCTGGACAGCAGGGTGACAGTTAACTCTGACCAAGCAAGGATGAACGAGTACAGAAGCCCTGGGCCAGAAAGCTGGGTTTGGGGAAGAAAAAAATATGACCACAACAAATTAAAATGCAGCATTCACACTGGTGGAATTTCTTACTAATATATTCCAGGGAACATATCATAGTGAATGTCCCAAATGTTATTGTGGATGTGCCAGGCTGAAGTTTATCTTAACTGTTTAGCCGGGACCCAGACCAACCTACTGAAAAAGATGTCCACTATGTGGGAGAACCTCTTGGCTTCCCCACAGATATGTCCAAGCCTTCAAAAGTGCTGTGAAATTCCTTCTTCCAAGGCATGTTCATTCCCCCTTGACTACAAGGGGCTACTGGTCTGGTGTCTTTTAACAAGCTTCTGCAAGGTCTGCATCTTCAAAAGCTGGGATCTCTTGTGCGGTTCACAGTTGACATTGCTGGCCTGAAAGTCATTGCTTTTAGCACCTGGGGAGCTGTGAAAATGAAATTACTCTGTCCCTAAACTGGCCTTTTTGTATTTCTCTGGAAACCCTGTAGCTCAGTATTAGAAGAATTTTCTTAGAAAATAGCTTTTCTCTTTTGAGCTATGCTTAATACTTTATAACTCTTCTCTTGGGAAATGATCTTTGATTCTCACATAAGTCAGGCTCCCAGCTTTTCTCTCCCACACTGCTCCAAGGAAGCAGAAAAAAGGCCTTTCTCCCTCCAATCACAAACTATAACAAATTGCATCATCTTGTGGGACAGTATTTAGGAAAGGGACACAGTTGGGTAAAATTATGGGTTATTTTCCTTGTGATAGAGCAAAATGTAGGAAGGGTCTTGGTTATATCTGGATTTTTTTTCTCATCCTGACTCTGCTTCCTAGGTGGTCAGTAGTCTTATAAACCTGCAGGTTAGGATTTGCTCATTGCTGTGGCTTCTTCATCTGATTTAACAGTTGGGTTTGGGTGCTGAGGAACTCCAGGGGCTGAACCTGACCTCAGTCATGCACATTCTCCCCTTCAATCTGTATCTTCACATCCCTGCCCCACCAAAACAGGGACACGACTGATTTTTTGAGATGCAGAAGTGTACAAGTGTCAAATGTTTTTGCTTTCATGATGATCTTACCTCAGGCATCTTTCAAGTTCTCCCCCCACCCCATCTGCTTTCAGCTTTGGTGACTTGTTAGCACTGGGGATACTGCAGCAAGGGTGTCTGAAAAGTCACAGGCTGGGCAGGCAGAGCCATCCCCAGGGTGCAGCATCCCCTCAGCCTCCCCACATCTAGGGTGACCCAGTGCCGTGTGTCAGTGTCCTCTCGGGAGCTTCCTGAAGCGGCCACGGCCCCATTGCTCGGTGATGTTTTGCAAGAACACGTGTTTTAGGGGCTTTTTTAATCCTCTTCATTTGTGTATGTTTCCTGCAGGGAAAGAAGAAGAAGAGGAAAAGGGATAAGCAGCCAGGAGAGACCAATGGTAAGTAAAAATAAGTCTAAATACGTTGCTTAGTAGAAGTGTGGCAATCCTGGTGTGATGCTCCTAGGCATGGGGGAGGTGGGTACAAATCTCGTGGTCTCACAGGGAGCCGGTCCCTATACTAGACAGCCTTTTTTTTTTAATGCACTCTAATTATTTACGTGTTATTGCCCTTTTAAAACTAGTAACCAAGCCATTGCATGTAAGAGCCTCTTGTGACGTTAGCTGAATTTGTACGTAGTAATTGCAAAGCCTCTAACTGCAGAGCCATAGTTGTAATGCCTATGCCATCGTTTATAAAGTCGTCCGCTTATTTTGCGCATCTGTGTGTGCGTGTTCGTACGTATGTATATGTTCGGTGTTAATTTGGGCTGTACCTGTATGTTCTGATGCATGCCTTACAGTGGTAAATCGCACCCATTTTAAATTAAGGAGGTTTGCCATTCTATATAGGAAATTAGAAATACTGCATAGGCAATCTCATAGTCAATTTTGAAGAAGCCCTGACTTAGTTTTTTTGAAGCCTTTGTATAATTTGTTCTTTTTTTTCAGAACACAGCGAATGTTTCCTAAATCCTTGCCTTTCACTTCCTCCGATTACAGGTGCTAACGTCATTTTGAGTCATTTAAAATAGTTTATAAACTGCTTTTTAATTTTTTTTCCTGCCATTATAGACTTTAACATTAAACACTTATGACATTAAGAAAAAATACCATCCACACGTTTTGATATTATTATCTATATATATATCTTTATATCTATTATATGTTTAGTATTTTTTAATTTTGTTTTTTGTTTTTGTAACAATTGCTATTAAAACAGTAATGCAGTAAAAATAACGCAAGAGTTGTACTAACTGTGCAAATTGAATATGCAGTATTTCTTTAAAGAGACTGATAAAGAATGGAAGCAAGTCAGTAATGAACCTCCTTAATCTAATGGCATTTTTCATGGCTCCCACTAAGTCTTCTCACATTAGCATGCATACGCATTTTTTTTAATTATTATTTTAGTTTTGGATTTATTTTTTGTTTGTTTGTTTTCCCTTTCTGCTCAAGCCTATTCATTGCAATTCACTAGCTGTACTAACTCAGCACCTTGCCATGCTTTATATTTTATTTTCTGGCTGATACTAACATACTCATGCAATCTGCTTACTCTTTTCCATTCTTTTAAATACGAATTAATACAAACAAATAAATTGAATGTTATTCCAAAAGCTGCATTATCCCAAGAGATATAATTTCTTTTTTTTTTCTTTCTTTTTTTTTTTGTTCCCTCTTATTTTGTATCTGAGTTGAAGAAAAAAGCATGTTTAGGATCTAACTTCCATACTCAGCTTCTTTTCTACCTTTATTTTTCCCCCCACCTCTCAAAAAAAGAGAATAAAAAAGCCCATCCCAAATAAATCTTGCCTGAAACATCATACTAGACCAGCCACAATGACTTTCCTCTACCTGCTCTTTTAAAAGGGAAAGAAACAGTCCTTCATAAAGGGATACTGCAGCTTTAATTGCAACAGCTAATCTCAAGAGTTGAATAAAAATGTGATTATCACTTTTTTTTAACTTTAAAATCAAAAGTCAATATTTTGCAATTAATAACGAGGACATTGATTTTTATTCCCTTTTTTATTTTTATTTTTTTCCTTATTTTTACCTTTCTCTTTTTTCCTCCCCTTTTCTCTTTTCCTCTCTCTCTCTCCCCCCCTCTCCCCTTTTCTTTTTTTCCTCTCTCCCTTTTCTGCTCGCTTTTCTTGAACTCATTCAGACCTGAGCGCTCCTAAGAAATGCCGAGCGCGCTTTGGCCTTGATCAACAGAATAACTGGTGCGGCCCCTGCAGGTGTGTATAGTTTCCCAGACTCGCTATGGCTGATTTGCAGCTGGTTTATTTGGTACTTTCCCCTTTTTTTCCTGCCTTGTTGCTTTGTAGCTCTGTGTTGTGATCTAGAAGACACAAGGGAGTGGGACACTGCCATGAGTTATTGTCTCTCTGAAAGGGTTTCGCTTTTTTTTTTGTTGTTGTTGGTTGTTTTTTTTTTTTGCCTCCCTCTTTGCTGCTGATAGCCAAAAACCCACTGTAAAACAGCATCAGCCTTAAGCCCATCTGACCCGTGGCTCAACCACGCTCCTGCCCTCCAAGCCTCCACCCAAAGAAGGTCGCTCCCAAAGCCCTTGATAACACGGGACCGAGTGCAGTGCCGACACCAGACAGATGTGTGGCCGTGTCGGAGAGGTTTTTTTGGTTTTCATTTGGCTCATTGTGAAAGTCCTGTTTTCTTTCCTGCCCTTGGTATGAGGGGAGATTACCAAATAAAACTGAGGTGACTGAAAGCTAAACGTAGCTGTAGCTAAGATGACACAGACCAACTGAGCTCTATCCACCATTGTGTTGTATTTTTTGTGTTTACCTTATGCTAACAGATGCAAATACTCCAAAGAAGTGTCGGGCATTGTTCGGGCTTGACCGACAGAGTTTATGGTGCAAACCATGCAGGTATAATACTACCCATTAGGCCTTTGGGGAAATAAAAGCAATCTGTCCTCTTAGTGCATTTGTGTGATTTTATTTTTTAATCTTTTTCCCCACTCCCCACCTTTCTCTCTCCCACAGCATCAATTGCTAATAATCTTTGATCTTTGGAATTTCTTGCTAATTTAATGCCATTTTCTCTCTTTCTTTACCAATAACCTCTCCCTGGTGGTAGAACTGGGAAAAAGAAAACTTCAAGTCCTTAAAGCTGGCAGTTTTTTTACTTTTTTATTATTTTTTTCCAGATTGTCAGCAAAATGAATGTTTAGCTGGACATGCATATTTTGTCTTTCATTTGGGTCTATGTCTGCAGCCTCCAAAGTCTTTTTAAAAAGGTTCTGGAATCTGTAGCATTAGTGTTTTTCTCATGATTAGAGATGTAAAAACCAGTGTTTACAGCTTATATTGTACTTTTTTGTGTGTGTGTGTTATCTGCAAAATTAAATAACTACCTGTAGGCTTCTATGCCTCCACAAGGTTTATGTAGATACCAGGTTTTTAAATGATCTGATATCTTTGAGTTTTTTTCTGATTTTGAAAATACCTTTTTTTCCTACATTTTTTTCCCCAACAAGTGAGCTGTAAATGCCTGAGCTCTAGACAAAACTAATTACAGCCTTAGTAGAACAGTTTCCATTATTAAAACAAGATGAAAGACATCAGAGAGCCCAAATTTCGACAGCCCATGTTCTACTGGAGTTTAATTCCATGTGTAACTCAGTACGTACTTCTTTCTTGGTGGAGGGATACCGAGTAGTTCTTTTCTCATTCCTTTTTCCTTATATAATCGCATTTGGTTAAATTTGTTGTTTCTTTGTTCTGATACAAGCAGTCTTTGAATTTGGAATATTATGATGGTAGGTATTTCAACCCAAACCACACTCTGTGCGTAGTGATTCCTCTCCCACATTTTCCCCTCTTACTCATGCCAGTCCCATGTGCTCCATCTCATTTAGAATGTAGATCAGATGTCCATCATATTTTGTGTATGCACGCAGTCTTGTTTGTGCTTAGTGTCAAGGAAAACATGGATTGAGGGTGGGCTGTATGTCAAAATATCAGACAAGACACCAGAAATGTCTTCAGCAGATTGCATATTGTCTCATTTGAGGCATGCTGGTGCCAGGGCTTGGGGTCTTAGCTGTTAGTACCAGTGTGTATGTTAAACGAGCTTTGAAAGCAGCAGTTGCTTAAAGGGGGAAGGGTTCAGTCCAGAAGAGCTGGGTAGCCACTTCACTGTGTCAGGTGGCTCGAATCTCATGCTGGCCACAGACTCAAATGCTGAGTTTAGTTAGGCCTTCTTCTGTGGTTAGTTCACTGCACATTTATCAGCAGAAGCTTGTGTAGTCCAGACACAGAGTATTTGGAGCATGTCAGGCTCTGTATGCCAAGTACCAGAACCAGGGACACAACATGTTTGTGTTGCTTTTATCTTTTCCTATCTGCTTAAGTAAACAGCATACTTCTGAAACTACATTTTATCAGCAAGGGGACTTTTCATTCAGTCTGTACAGTGCTCAGGTTACTTGTGAAGCATGAACCCTCCCTTAATGTGCCAGATTTTGGTCAGAAGTCTTTGCAGCACATCAGAAACAACTAAGTGGTGTAGTTGATAGCTTTAGACTTACTGATACAGAGTCAGCTGCTTTTTGTTTTCATTTGTTTGGGGTTTTTTTTTCAATGCATGGAGGCGTTTTATCACTAGGTATTAGAGCATTTCTCTCCTAATTCTGGTCCTAACCATTATAACATTGCATTTGATGCATGGTAGCATTTTGTAGCACATCTTAGCCAGGAGATACAGATGTGCAGTTTGTTACTACAGTAGAAACTGAGACATCTTCACTCACAGCAACTGTGGATTTCACTCAAGGCAGTTGCAGCATTGCAGATTTTCTGAGGCTGTCCTGTGACTAGTTTCAAGGACAACATGAGCAGAATGGGGTCTGTAGGTGTTTGTGAGATGATGTGTAGCATTTGATGCCTTCAGAGCAACACACAAGTGAATAACCCTCACTAGTGCTTCTGAGGGGGCACGTGTAGTATCTTCATTGCCATTTGTAGGCGAGCAAAACTGAAGCACAACAAATTCCTTGAATGTTTGCTTATTCCCCTTCACCAGAGTTTCCTGGTGTTCACTTCTGGTAAAATTTGGTTTGCAAGGTTTGGGATTTTACCATCCATGCCTTTATGTCCCACCTAACCCTCACATGTACACGGCCACAGATAAAACACGGTAGGAATGGCACAGGCTGGAGAAAATATCCCCTCCTTGAGCCATCATGATTTAAGTAAACAGCTTTTCAGACTAAAAGTAGCCACACTATTAAACAGTTTAATATGCCACAGAAGCAGAGGAAGCAATATGCTTCCTTAATCCTAGTCGAAGAAAAATACCTCAGGAAGCAGACCAGTGAGTATAGTTTAAAAAGGTTAACTCTGCAGAGTCAGAAAGTCAGCATAGACCTGATTTAAGTCTGCTTTGCCATGGTGGACGACTCCTTTCAGGCCAGAGAACTTAAATAGTATTAAAAAAAATAAATTGAATTATCGGCATACTAGATTGAAACTGCCCACAGTGAAATAATTAACTGCCTTGTAGGTTCAGAGCAGTCAGCTGAATGCCTTCTGGACCACCATCAATGAGGCAGGCAGAGCCTGGGTCTCTGCTTGCAAATTATTTTAATTTGGGGATGGGGGGAAGCCCTGCAGTCTCTAGATTGTGAGAAACCCACTTTTCTACACAGGTATTATTGGTGAGCTTTGTGAAGCATCACTGTTCTGCTTTGCCACTGGAGCCATACAAACGGTCCAAGCAAGAGCTGTGGCCCTGGTATCATTGCACAGCTGAAACTAGGAAGTAGTGAGACAGAGGAGTGGGGAGGGGAGAAAGCAGCAGAACTGTCCTTAACTAAGATCCAGAGGCTTCCCCCGTCATTTGTTGGTAGTAAAAGAATTAACAGGTTCTGTTATGATCCCACCAAATTAATTTTTTTCTGTCTTTTAACGTTGCTCTAATAAAGCATGGTTTACAGTCTTCACTTCCTGTCTTCTGTCTATCATTCTTTCTTTTTAACATTTAAGTTGCATGGTTGTCTTTTAGTTTTTAGCATGTATTGATCTGCAGGCTAATGTGGTTAAAACTAATAGCCCTAACACCTTACCTTGCCATGTGGAATGTGGAGCAGAATCTGAGAGCAGAGCCCAAGTCTCTAGAGTAAGGGATGTCACAGCACTGGTCCCTCACTGACCTTGGTGAAAAGATGGGGTGCCGGGGTTGCTGTTCCCTTCCTGGCTATGGGAGATGATATCTTTTATCTGCAGGATTAAGGTGGTTAGATCTCCCTTGCAGTCAAGAAGCATCTAGCCCTATTGCCTGGACAGCATACCTTGGTTTAACCCAAGTCAAATGCAGTTGCCACACATGGGGGAGAACACTGACGATTAGTAGCAGGGTTGGGGCACCTGTGCAAGTGGGAAATGTCATCCCATGACATTCTGGTGCTGGACCACCTCTGATGAAGTTGCTGAGCAAGGGTGAGGTATCCACTGGTGGGGAAGAGCAACCTACTCTGTCACATTGGTGTAAAACACAGCTGAGCATCCAAAGTTTTTGTGGCAGAGCTGCTCTAGACAGACTGTCATATACCTCGGGCTGTGTCATAGCAGTTCAGCACTTCCCATGGAAAATGTGCTTGTGAATAGGAGGGTTGGAGAGCCTCTAATATTAGGGTCAAGGTGGCCACTGACCATCATTCTGACAGATGCTGTGGTTGTTTCCCTCATTATTTATGTCCTGCTGCTAGAATTGTCTTGCATATACTTGGCAAGAGAGAGATGGTGTGAAACTGTCATCTGTGTTCATTGCTCCTTTACATTACTAAGTGGACAGAGGGAGGAGAAAAGATCTCTGTCGGGTCACTTATTTATGTGAAGATGAGCGGCTCTTGTGAGGCTCTTATATTACTTGGTGTGAAATAAGCTCCATGTTGCTCCTCACCTTTGTACCTGTCGTCGTGCTCTTCACCTACTGAAATTGGATTCCGCTCTGGACTTACATGGATGGCCTCTCAGAGGAAAGTTCCCCAAAATGCAGGCGAGCAGCTTCCAAATCTACCAGTCTCCCTTAAAACAAAAAAGTAAAACTGAGTCGATTTAAAGCCACAACCTGCAGGCCATACAACCAGTTATTCTTGTTATTTTGGATCATACTCTGTTTATCCTGTTCTTTTCCTGGTTTTTCTTCTGTTTGCTTTGTTTGTTTGTTTTGTTTTTATTTCCCCTCTCTCGTTCTCTCTATTATATATCCCTCCTGTCTGACTCTGACATTCCTGGATTTGGTGTGGTTCTTAACAGAGGAGGAAGCAATGAGCAGTAGTTGGCAGCCGTCCTTGCCTTCAAGGGCAGTGCATCGTAAGAGATGACAGGTGACGCAGGTGTAGAGATAGCCCTGTTGAGTTGGACAGTGTTAATGGGACACCTTGAGATACCATCAACTATCCCGAGCTTTTATTTTATAAGGATTAAATTATTTCAATTTTGTTTTCCTGGACAACAAAATGCCAAGTTGAGATTGTAGATTAGCACAGTGGGCTCCAAAAAAGTCTTATCTGATTTTATGATTATTAAAATAGCTAAGGAAAGGAGGTGGCCTGAAGAGGAGGGGGATGAAGAGACAATTGGTGAATCCTTTCCAAATCTGTTAGCTGAGGGGAGGTTCCCGAGTGGGCTCGGTGCCAAGGATACCCTGCCAGACCCCCAGGACAGCACATGGGGCTGGGGTGCTGCCCATGCAGAGCCCAGAGTAGCTAATTGACAGCTCTTTGCTTTAGATAACTGTCTCCATCAGCATCTCTGCCCTTTATTCACAGATAACTCTCTCCCTGTTTCTAGGAGAAAAAAAAAGTGCGTTCGCTACATACAAGGTGAAGGCAGCTGCGTCAGCCCACCCTCTTCAGATGGAAGCTTACTAGACTCTCCTCCGTCCTCCCCCACCATGCTCGCCTCCCCCTCCAGAGACTCGAAACCACAGACTGAACAAACGCAACCCCTCTCGCTCTCATTGAAGCCTGACCCGCTGGCGCACCTGGTGATGATGCCGCCGCCATCCTCGCTCGTCCTCGCCGAGAGCGCTGCGAGCAAGCCCGGCGCCCTGCCTGCCGCCAGCTGCCCCAACGGGGCCCTGGACCACCCGCCGGCCGCCCTCCCGCCGGCCGCTGCCGCATCCCTAGCACAGCCCTCGACGTCCTCCTTGCATTCCCACAGCTCGCTGGCGGGGACACAGCCCCAGCCGCTCTCCCTCGTAACAAAGTCCTTAGAATAGCTTTAGCCTCGTTAGCCCTTTCTGTTTCCTTCGGGGGATTGAATTCTGTTGGGATTTGGGGGGTTGATTTTTGGTTAGGTTTTGTTTTGTTTTTTTTTTTCTTTTTTTTTTTTTTCCCTTTTCTTCTTGTCGTCGTCCGCTGTTCGTCGTCCTTTCTCAGTTTCGTTTTTAATTCGTGCCATGTGGCTACATTAGTTGATGTTTTATCGAGTTCATTGGTCAATATTTGACCCATTCTTATTTCAATTTCTCCTTTTTAAATATGTAGATGAGAAAAGCCTCATGATTCTGCCAAAATTTTTATCAACAGCTGTTTAAAGTCTTTGTAGCGTTTAAAAAATATATATATATACATAATTG
>JANHFX010014974.1:1136-22825 GCA_027560015.1 Chloroceryle amazona | reverse complement strand
GTTGTCCAGGGCTGTGCCAGGCTGCCCAGGGCAGGGGTGGAGTCCCCGTGACCCCTGGAGGGGTTTCAGAGCCCCCCCTGGAGCTGTGGTGCTGAGGGCCAGGGGTCAGTGGTGCCCTGGCAGTGCTGGGGGAACAATTGGACTCCTTGATCTTAAAGGTCTCTTCAACCAGAACAATTATGATTGTATAACTGCTCCCAGTCAAAGGAAAGGGTCTCCTGTAGAAGGATGACTACACCCTGTACCCTCAGCATCATCAGGAAAGATTTTTCCCAAGCTGGACAAGCCTTCCTGCCCATAAGAACAGCCAGCAGCTCCTTTGCTTGCCATTGATGACCAACTACCCAAGTCAAAGCAAGTTCTAAGCAAGGGTGGCAGCACATGGCTGACCTTGGAAATTTAAAGGCCAGGGAGATGTTTGATGTCTCCTGCGGCCAGGCACACCTCACTGGAGCGAAACCGAGCAAATCTGGCACCCTCAGTCTGTGGCATAAACCTGTCTGGCTCCAGTTCACATGCTTGAGTGTGCTGCTTCACCAGTCTGCAAGCACAGTGATCATTTGCAGTCCTAAGACTCTTTATCTTCCCTGCACCCACTGATCTCCACCAGCTGGATGTGTAACAGGGTGCAGTGATAAAGAGCCTCACATAGGTAGCCAGGAGGTGGATGCATTTCATGCTTTCCAGCTGAACAGGAGGTACAAAGACATCTTTCTCCCATTTTTGCTTCCTTTTTTAGCCCGGGGAGAAGATATTTTATTGCCTGGATATGAACCTTAAACAATGTCCAGCAAAGTGATCTGGTCCTGGGGAAGGGCTCAGAACTAGGAAAGAAAGCCTGAGAGTGGTAAGAAGTCTACAGAAATAAGTCTTTGTGCTCATATGGGTGGACTTGAGATGGACATTGACTGGTGCTGGGCTGTGGAGAGGACTACACCAAGCTGCCCAGAGGAGGAAGAGAGAGTCCACCTGGGAAACGTGGTCATAAACAATAAAATGAGGTTTCCTGGAGCCAGCAGACCACACACCTAGGAGCATATTGGAGTTTTAGAGATTTAACCCCACTGTCCATGCCCAAGAGAAGCTTCCCTTCCAAGGGGAAGAGCTTTGTCTAAAGCCACGTGAGCAGAGGCTCTCCACCCCACCTGCCTGTGCCCCAAGTGCGTGCAAGTCGTGACCTCTTATCTTACACCCCATCGTGTGCATCCCTACACACGTGGCCATCCAATAACCCACCTCATCATTGAGCAAAGGCCTGTGTTTGTGGGGTTTTTTCTACTACACTATTCTATCTAACAACCAGAAGCCTTTCTAATTTATCTTACCCATTTAAGGCTTCCCCCCCACTGACCCAGACTCATTTCAGGTCAGTCCAAAGGACTCCATGCAGACAAGGGCTCCCTGTGAAGAGCCAGCTTTGATGGTCTCCCTGACATCTTTCTATGACACGTCAACTGCATCCACCGTGACCAAGGCACTACAGTAACAAGTCTATCGAGTGCAGAAGCTGGGTCACATGCGTGGCTGCAGGGAGAGGAGATGAAGAGCAGAGTTATTATAAATAGCTTCAGATCACTAATTATTCCTCTTCCTTACCCTTCTGTAGATGCCAGCTCCATTCAGCCAAGTCAGACACCAGAGCAAAGGCTACACAAGTTAAAACCTGGGTCAGGGCAACTTTTTATAACTGAGTAACAAGGGGGGCGAGCTTTTCCTACAGAGCCATTTCTGCTCATCACATGGCATCCCCTCATGACATGAATCATCTGTAGCCAGTCACTGGCATTAAGCTCTTATCACAAACCGGCCCGTGCGAGTCTTTCCCATCAGACAAGCAGCAACACAAGACTTTCTTCACCATCTCCAACGGCCAAAACACACAGCAACAAGTATTTATACGAAGGGCAGGTCTCCTGGCATTCTAAGACCACCTGAATGTAAACATCCACTCCACAGGCTTTGAGTATTGGTCTGGTGTTTGTCCTGGCTGGTGGTGAAGTGCCTGAGCACAAATCAGTGCTGTGGCATCACCACAGTGAGTTTGAGAGAGGTTTTCTGCCCCAATCCTGCAAATATTTCACTAAGCTCACAAGTAGGGCTGCTTACTTAGAGCTAAGCACATGTACTTAGGTACTGAATCATGGCTTAAAGAAATTAGAGCCAGACAATGACTGACTCAAATTATTCTCCTTTATGCATCTAACGGCTTCCAACACAAAGAGGAATCAGCTTATTTCCACAGCACACCCACAGATCAGATATGAACAGGGCTACAACAGGTGCAAGCTGGAACACAGGAGGTTCCATGTAAACATAAGAAGAAACTTTATCAGCAAGGGCAACAGAACTGGCCCAGGCAGGTTGTGGGGTCATCTTCTCCAGAGACATTCCAAACCCACCTGGATCTGTTCCTGTGTGACCTGACCGAGGTGACCCTGCTCTGGCAGGGGGGTTGGAATAGATGACCTTTCAGGTGCCTTCCAACCCCTAACATTCTGTGATACTGCTTCTGCTCTTCATGCTCATGCGTGTGAAAAACTGGCACACAAACTCTGAGCCCCTTGTTGACAGCTTCTGCTGTTGACTCCTCTGGACTTGACGTCATTTCACGTGGCAATGCAGCACCCAGGCTGATGGTCTGATTCATTTCAGTGTCTGGGTGTTTGGCAGGCATCCCCAGCCATGACTTGGAGCTGATCACAGTTACATCCGAGACTGAAATAGAAACCATTTCATTTGATTGATGGCTGTCTCCCACATCCCGTAGCTGCAGGCTGCACAACGTGAGCCAGTGGAGACCCATGGGTTCAACAGCTGCTTGTTCAACAGGCAGTGTGCTAATTAGGGGCAAGCTTCTCAGAGGTTTTCGTGGTCCAGCAACACACCAGAGAGAGGAAAAGCCACAAATGTGACCTCTGTGTACCTGCTAGCCTCAACTAGCTGGACTGCCCTAGTCCAACTCCAACCGGTTTCCTACCCAAAAGGTTTTGAGCTAATGTTTGATGTTCTCACTGCAGCACCTCAAGGCTGTTCAATCTTCTGGCTCCATCAGCTTGATTCTCCAGATTGAAACTCAGAGTTCCCCAGGGTAGGACATAAACCTTGCCTCCCACATCAGCAGAGGCTGTTCCACCCAACGTGCACGAGACTCTGATGACAATAATTTGGGCTAGAGCCTGGTTTACTGGTGATGAATTGTACAAGAGCTTCATAAAAGACACCAAGTTAAGAAGCCTTGCACTTCAGAAGAGTCAGAGCCCCAAGACCCATCTGCTGAGCCCTGCCCCAGACTTCTCCAAAACTTGAATTCTTAGCTCAAAACATCCTCCTCCCTATATCTCACCACCCTCAAAACACATTAGAAGCAGTAGCTACCACAACATCCCTGACAACACCTTCTCTCAAGCCTCTATCCTGTCTCTTAACCTGTGGGACCTGTTCAAGAGGTGCTTCTGCTGATAAAAGGACCCTGCAGTTGGTGCTTACATAGGTTTAGACATGCTCCACCTGCCCACAGCCCATGAAGGGGAGCACTGAGGCTTCACAGGCTGTCCAGCAGGAGCCAAGTGAAGCAGAACACCAAAACCAGGAATAGCAAGAGGGAAATGAAGGGTTTTGTCCTTTCCTTGCTTAAGTCACAGGTGGCAGTTAAAGAAAAAACTGTTATTCAACTCAAAGGGAATTTGAATATTTCTTGTTGAGGGTTTGGTTTTCTCAACCCAAGGACCCTCTGTGCCATCTGACACCCACACTCAAAGAAAAAAAGGTCCAAAACCTCTGTCCACCTCTAGCTGCCTCCATCCCTAACAACCAAAGATACTACCCAGAGCACAAATTAACATCCCCTGGTTGCCTGCTAGGGATTAGAGAGAGGTAGCACCTCATTAGTCAGCCCTGGAGCATGACAAAATGCAAATGAACCCAGACCATGTTGTGGGACAGCAGGTGGAGGATGGTCCTTCTTACAAGGCAGAGGTACCTCTACCCGCCCACCAGCCCTTCTCACCTCTCACTTTCAATGCAAATTGTCCCTATTTAGCTCCATTCCTTATGTCCATCCAGCCCCGACCTTGCCTCCTCCTGGCCAGAATGGATGAATACAAAGGATATTGCCCACCAGAAGCTCATCACCTTGCCAGACCACTCCTGTTTGGCAGGAGGCACCCATCCTCAAGCAACAGTGCTTTTCCTGCCTTCAAGTGACCCTTACACTAAACCCCAATAAATAAAAGCCCAGAGAGCAGCCCAGCACAGCGTCCATAAGCTGCTATGGAGCCACTCCAAGCCTTCCACATCAAACCAGCAGACAGTGTGACAGAGTCTCTCATGTCTGCACCTTATTTTTCTCCCCCACTCCTTGTGTTTCCCAGCTTAATATCCATTCACACTGATCTCTGTGCCTTGACACTAACATGACAGAGCAGGTGAGACATCTGTCTTCCAAATTCGCCTGCTCCCCTACCTCCCTTTTGACATAATCTTGGCACAGGAGACCTACCAAAAAAATCCTCTGTTGGAGGAAACAAATGACTCTGCTCGGGAACGGGAGCTCCGAGGAGGAATGAAGGGCATTTCTCACAGCATTTGACAAGCACCACCCCCCCTCCAGCTCTCGTTTCCAGGGCTGGAGGTGTTGCAGGTGCTAAGCAGAGGACAGGATTGAGTGGAGAAATGCGTGTGGTTGAGCAGGGGGAGAGCAGGGCTGGGTGTTAGGTGGGATTTCACTTGTCATTATTCACTCCCGTGTTACAGCTACCAAGCCAGGCTGTCAGCTGGCTTCACCCATCTCCCACACCCCTCCACCCAGACAGTGATGAATGGCATGGGAGCTCTCTTACCAGCATCGCTATTTCACGCCCCTAACTGAATCCACATGAACCTCCCAGCGACACATCCTCAGAGACCCTGGCGCTGCGCTTTGCTACCTCCGTGCACTTCTGAAGGCGAGGAGGAGAGGTGGTGAACACAGCTCCCCAGATGCATCCATCCTGCGCCAGGCAAAAGTCCCTTTCGCTCCGTGCACCTCTGTTTTTCTCCCAGGGCTTTATATTTTGTCTCTTTAGACCACCAGCTCTTCCAAAGATGCAGCCCAGAGCTTCTCCACCTCTTGCTTAAGCCCTTACGTGCCACTAACAGCAACAGACACGGAGCAGTTGAGCAAAGAACGACAACACTGACTTATGATTAAAGCCCTGGGTGCACCTCAGAGCAGCAGAAGTCCCGCAGTTGTCTATAACTACACTTCCAGCTATTCAGAAGGTCCACAAAGCACTTTGATGGATCCCTTGTGACATTTGAGCTGCTGATGGAAACCCCTCTGACCCACAGCAGCCCAAACAGCACCGTGTTCCCCACTTTTCCATCCTGCAGAGATATGAAGAACAGCAGGAGCAACACAAGGAGGACGGTTCCCAGCCCAGCAGATGAAGTTCTTGCCTATGCCATCAGGAAAAAACATCTGCAAAGAGAAGCTCACAAAGCACCCACCCCACACAAAAGCCCAGCTCCAGAGGTGGCCAGCTTCCCAGTGCCTGCCTGGTGCTTTGATGATGCTGAGCACTGCAGCAGATCAGAGCCTATCGGGGCTTTGTGCATTGCAGTGATTTGGGGCCACCTGGTATGAATGAAGACACAGGACTCTCCTGGTCTTCTCCAAAACCAGCTCCTTCATGGAGTTGCCTAAGGCAGTAAGTCCTGCATCGCCAGCAGCAATCTAGCCCCAAGGCCCCTCTCTGTAATTTGTTGATGGCAAGCTGTGGAGATACTGCACCAGGAAGGCATCTCCTCACCCTCAGCCTGTGTCCAAAGGCAGCTGGCTCTCTCCAAGTCACTTCAGTCTCGACTCAGAACCCTTGCTCCTTAGCTCACCTTGCTGCTTGGCTTCCAGTGCTCCACTACTCTTGACAGAGGAGTTGCCCTTTCTCCATCACAGACGCCACCACCATCCATCCCCTGACATCTCCTCCCTCACCTGCCCCTTCCTCACCTGTACACCCACACAGATGGTGTGCTACAAGCTTTGAGGGGTCTCTTCCCCCAACATCTGTATTATTTCTTCACTGCACATGGGGCCACCCATCTCAAAAAGCCACAGAAACACACTGAAGGACACAGCTCCTGAATGAACTAGGTCAAACATCTCAAATGCAAACCACCTCAGAGTTGGTGGAATCTGGCCTTTTAGAAAGCAAGGACTTGTGGGTCCTTGCTGGTCTGCAAGCATGTGCACGTGTCACAGGGACTCATGATTTTTGGCTTTTGTTAGAAGGTCAAGTGGGAATGAAGGGTTTAAATCAATTATCGTCTTGTGACCATTGAGGAGAAGTGTTTGAAGTCAGTCTATGGAAGGAGTTTAGGGTGAAACTGCAGCCTTTGACATGTCTCTGGTGTTTAGGACATTTCTTGATGCGATTTGAAAAGACAAAGTCAACCTTTGAACATACATCACCACCTCTGAAGTGAGAGTTCTAGCAAGAGCAGGCAGGAGAAGAAGTGCGTGTACAGACATCATTTGAAAGGGGCTTTGCCCTTGGAAGCCAGCCCCATTTCACTGCTGTTCCTCACATTTCTCTTTCCAAACCACCCCCCGAGCAGCGTGCTCTGACACCAACCAGCCTTCAGAGAATTGCCCAGATTAGAGCTTTTAGTCCACAGTGCAAGTGGCAAATGAACATTTTTTTTCTGCTTCCATTCTTAACACTCAGTGAGATGCTTCTTCCTCTGCCACTAACACCAGGAGCTCAAGCAAGAGATTTTCACTATTTTTTTTTCTCTACCTTAACACAGGAAAATGTCTACCCAGAAGAGGTGAATTCCCTTTTCCTACATACTTTAAAGTCCCTCTGTAAAAAAGAAGCCTTAAGGGGCACTTCCTCTGCCTGTTCATGCCCTGAGACCTGAAGCCAGGTGACCATACCCAGAACTTGCACGATGAAGATGTATGACTTGCTTTCCCTGATCCAGTTTCCCACCCATTGGTCCCAACACCAACATCCCACCCATTTTTAGTGTTTTCAAGTGTCTCCATAGGAAGCAAGAGAGAAAAACCCCAGCACAAGGGGGTTCTTCCTACTCCAACCCCATTAAGGAAGATTAATGAAGAGTTACTGTCTAATAAGTCCCTTCTGGGTCTGACATTTGCTGCATTAACAGTGGCATCAGGCAACCCATTAATTCGAGAAGAGGCTGGAGCAGAGACCTTGCATCTCCTCTAACCAAACCAGACTTTCTGGAGAGATTTCTTTCCTCTGAGCCACAGCTCTCATCCATAGCTGATATATCTATTGGACCTTAATCTGTCCACATCACAAAGCTGCTTCCTGGCTTTGTGCACCTTATTTTACACTTGTTCTAAAAAAAACCCAAACCAACAGCTTAAAACACACACCAAAAATAAGCAATCTTTTAATGTAAGCACTTTTTGCCATTAATTTTGATGACTCCTGCATGCTGATGCCCCCATTTCAATGCTGAAGAGCTCTGCCATGCCAGAGAAACCAAGGCTCTCCAGCATGCTCCATCTCAGCTATTCCCCACCCCAAAAAAAGTCCCCAAAGCAAATATAAACCAGCAACATTTCACCTCTTGGTACTTGGACTTTACTTGAAGCAATTCTGTTACCTGCTGGACATCAAGCACAGGTTTGGGAAGTTCAAACCTCACCTTGACCCATATCTTACCTAGAGAAACTCAAGGGCAGGTAGGATGTGCTCAGAGTAGCTCCGATGGCTCTGGAGCCAGAAGGAACATGAGCTTGACGTTGCGGAGAGGGCTGGCAGCACTCCCAGGGCAGGGGGAGCCAACAACCGAGAAATGCAACGAGACAGCCTCACTCTACCTGACACCTTCACCTTCAGCAGCTTGGCACAGCCTTTCCCTTCGAAACACTGCAGGGCTGTTCTCACTGCTGCTGAAGCTTTGCATGTATTCTGGTCTTTTTCTTTTAACAAATACAGATTTTGAGGGGGGGGTGGTGGATCTGGTGCCTTTGAGAAAAATCTGTGCACAGCTCTTGCTGGTATTTTAACTGCCCCTCTTGTATAAACAAAGCTTTGAATGGGATTGCAGCTAAAGGAAGCATGAGGTCCAGGAATAACTTGGCTAAAATGGTTTAAGAAAGGGGGTGGGGGTAAGGTGGATAAAAGCTTGGTCATGCATCCCCCCCTTGGCCTCCTTTTGCATCTGTAAAGGGCCTGAGTAAGAACTGCATCCATTTTTCCAAGTCACTTGTTAACAGAGCAGGGTCACAGCCAACCTGCAGCACTTGAACCCTGCACACGCTAGGCTAGGAAGGGTTAGTGTCTCTGTGCCAAGAGTAATGTGGCTAAACTGGAAAAACAGGTCCCACCACACTCAGTTCTTCACTTTGCAAAAGGTGACACCTCCGGCAGGTCCTTCCCAGCTCAGCTCACTTCTGTGTTGCAAGTGCATTAGACACTGAGGCTCGCTCAGCCTCTGCTTGGAGCTCCTGCTAGAGGCCACAACTGCGTTAAACACCCGGCAATGTCTCCTCAGCCTTGGTATCAAGGCTTCATTACCTAGGCACAGGGGCTGGGAAGCGTGGAGGTCCCACAACATGCTCTCCAGGCCACTCAGACAAGGTTGCCAATAGGACAATGGACTTCAGTGACATTTATCCCATCCAAACCTGGAGCTCTGTGCTCTGAGAAGGAGAATCTGAGGCTTCTGCATTGCTCTTTACACCAATTCCAGCATCCTCCAGGCCCACAAGGCAACTGGCACCCAAGGAAAGCCTGACAGACCCCATTCACAGACAACACTAAGCCCTTAGCCTAAGACACCTCTTCTCAGGGCTTTCCCACATACTGAAGGTTACTGAGAGTATTTAAAGCATGCTCAAGTACTTTTCCTCACCATCACATCCCACAATCAGATACTCCACTGATGACAACATCATAGGGGGCAGAGCAACCCAAGACCCTACACTTTGTGAAGCAGCCCCAGCCCATCTTCCCTGCACATGGGTGTCAATCCATCCAGCCTATCGGGCACTGCAGGAAGGGTCTGAGCAACCAGGACCATGTTTTAGCACCTGAGGACATCAATGACAAATAGGCAAATCAAAGATGCCACAAAGTACACAGAGGGGCCATCTGCCCATCCCACTGAAGGTCTCAGTGGCTTCAAGCTGCTCCTCCAGTCTTAAGGAGCTTCAGATTGAAACACAGCAAAGGACAGGCTAAGAAAAAGGTAAGAAGTGAGTGACCAGTCAAGTCTGGATGATTACCCTTGCAAACCCACCCTGTGATAGTCATAACTGTCCCCTACTAGACCAGAACAGACTTCAGAGAGTCCTCAGAGTTGCCAACAAACTGCTGGCTGCAAGGAAAGCATGCCTTGTACTTTTCAAAGTGCCAGCAGAGGGTTAAAAAATAAACTTAAAGCCAATGGGATCAAACTGGGAATCCCAGCAGATGCTTCACCAAGCAGCAGGGTCTGTGAGATACTCATGACCTTGACCCCAAGCCAAAAGCTTGCCCAAACCATCTTGCTCAGAAGTTAAATGCACTGATTCTGGGCTGCCAAGGGGAAAAGAAAGGTTAAACAAAATGCTTCTTGGCTCCACTGCATCGCCCTGACAGAGCAGGCAAAGCCTGAGCTCCAGCAGCTTCAGATATTCTGTACAGGAGCCTGTTGCACAAGCCCACGAGCCAAGCACCTCCCTCCTGAGCCACCAGCACTTTGGAGGGACACGTTTTTAAAGCCATTTCAAAAGAGCCCCCTTTCTCTTCTTTTCCTGAGGGTACTGAAAAAAATCATTATCAACAGGGGGAAGGAAAAAAAAAAAAGGAAAAAAATTCCTTCTTTCATTCTCTAAAATTAACATGAGCTCCTCTAAACGCTCATTGTACTGCTTCGATTTTCCACACACCCTGGAGTCCAACCATGACAAGGGGAGACACAGCAGTGGTTATGACCCAACTTTCTGGCTAATTAAGAAGATTGTCAAAGAGCAGCTTCTCCCCGGAGGAGCCCAGGGCAGGAAATGAGGGACTTCCCACGGCACGTGAGCCACGCTTGCAGCTCACCCACGGACTTGCTGCACTCTCAGCTCCTGATTTACAAGGCGAGGCAGAGGGAAGGGTGCCCATCCTCTGCCATAGCACCCAGGACCCACACAGAGTCCCTCTGAGCTGATTTGGGCAGGTGCTGGGAGAAGCATCAGGGCCAGGGGAGGTCTTGGCTCTGCCCACATCCTATTCTGTCCCACTGTATTTAGTTTGTAGGCTCTGGGGAGACTTTACAGCGGCCTTCCAGCACTACAGGAAAGATGGGGAGAGGGTTTTTTTTTTATTTGGGGTAATAGATTTACACTAAGAAGGTTGATTTAGACTAGAAATAAGGAAAAAATTTCCTCACTAGGGGGGTGCTGAGACACTGGGACAGATTGCCCAGAGAGCTGGGCGATGCCCCATCCTGGAAGTATTCACAGCCAGGTTGGATGGGGCTCTGAGCAACCTGGCCTAGGGGGAGGTGTCCCTGCCCATGGCAGGGGGGTTGAAGTAGATGATCTTGAAGGTCCCTTCCAATCCAAACCAGTCTGTGATATCAAACTGAGAAGCAGAACAAGCACTGAGGTCAAATTCAAGTTAAGACACAATTTAACAAAACTTGAGCACTTGCTTTTGTGGTTCAGGCAACACACGCTCAGGGACTCCCAAAAGAAAAAAAAAAACGAACAAAAACCCCTACAACATAGAACAGAAGCAGACTTAACCCAAACCCTTGGAGGAGGAAGAGCAGACTCTTGTCACCAGGCTATTAACAGATCCTTATTGCACCAGCCTGACCAAAGAGCTGCTGCATCCCTGTCCCACGGGTAGTCAGCCCAAGTTCCCTTTCTCCCAAACCTGCTGAGGGGGCAGCTGACCCTCTTGCCATCCCAAAGAACCTGTGAAATCCATGGAAAGGTCCCCAGACTGCAAGTGGAGGAGACAGAAAAGTTCAGCCAGTCAGGAGAAAGTGAAGTCTCCAAATCACACTAAAATTTTAGGAGAAAAAAAGAAATAGAAAGCATTGGGTTTCTTCCCTCCCTGTTTTCTTCTAAGTTTTCCAGACTGCAGGAGGAACAGTTCGAGAGGAGGCCTTGAAGTAGCAGGTTGATATGGGACCCTCCAGCAGTTCAGCTCTAAAGCCACGCACAGCAACGCTGCTCCAAAGATCCCAACAGCTCAGGGAAACTCAATTTCTCCAAAACATCTCCTTGCTCACCCCTACGGGCTCCTTGCACCTGGGAAGCCAGAGCCAGCACACCCCAGACCTCTGCTTCCCAGTGAGGAGGCTATAACTGACCCGGGGCCAGCCTGGGAGGAGGAGGAGGATGGTTGGGAGCAAGGCAGGAGGATATTGCATCCCGAAACTTCCCTGTCGAGGCCACGGGGTGGCAGCAGGGATCTGCTGATGGAGAATCGGGCACCCGGCCAGGGACCAGCAGATGCGATGCCCCGCTCGGCACCAGCTCTGCTCCCCCAGCCCAAAGAAAAACTGCGGAGGGGAGAAGCCGAGGAGCAGGTTTGGTCCGTCTCAGGCTGAGCAGAGCGAGGGTCTTCCCTCTGAAGAAGGGAAGGTGAGCATCCCTTCGCAGCTCAGGTCGCTGCTGCAGGATGAAGGGGACACACCAGTGACCTCCATGTGACAATCCCTTTCTCCTGAAGGACTCCCAAACTCCTTCCTCTATGCAGGCAGGCAAGCAGGGCCAAAGATACCATGACCAGGAGGGCAACCAAGCCACAAGCCTCCTCCGCTCCCTTTTGGACTTGGTTTGTGGCCAAGCTCCTTACACATCCTGATGCTTCACCACATGCTAATCTTGCACCATTAAAAGGACACTCATATATTCTTAATGCTACAGAGGGACTTGAACTGGACCCCCACCTTGACGATGACCAGCAGCAAGAACATGACAGCCTGCAAACTCTTCCAGGCTCTGCAAAGGGCTGGCTTTAGTGGCAGGAAGCTCAAGGAGGCTTTTGAATGCTCCTCCATCTCTTGATGGAGAGCTGCGTTCAAGGGCACAGCTCTCAGACAACGCATTGGTCCTGCATGAGCTGCAGCTCCAGGTACATGAATCCCGCAGGCAGCAGTAGAGGAAAGGGCAAGGACATCAGATTAAACATTGAGGGGCTGCAAACCTGCTTTGAGAAGTTCAGTGGGTGTATTTGAAGGCACCGATGGTTACGTTGGCACGGGAGACAGAGGGTCAGAAGCACCAGCAAATTTCAACCCAGGCCCCACATTGCTCATCCCATTCCTCTTCTTCTTGGGGCCATCAGCAGGGTTGGGACCCCAGAAGTCAGCTGCATGAGGCTTGCTGCCAATCCTCCCCCTCCACATGCTTCCCAGCAGGACCGTGTGGGTCCTGCCTGCCCACACCAGCGAGCCTGCTGCTCACCACAATGCCCTGTTTGCTGCACAGCAGAGACCTTTAAACATCAAGGCAACGTGACATTTTGGAAAGGAGAGATCTTAATAAGACATCTGAGCTTAATCATTCCACCCCTGTCAGCAACACACTGGAATTTATCACCAAAAGCAAAAGTGGGGACAACATGGTGCAATGCCACTGATGTCAATAAAAAAAATGGGTGCCAGGCTCTGTTTCCAGTCCCATTCACATGCCACCCCCTCACGTTTTTATTAACAATTTATTTTCTGTTCCACCCTCAAAGTGGTTCTAACAATGTCTTTTGTCTTTGCTGGGGGAAAAGGAGCATCATAGTCACTGCCACGAGGAAATCAGCACTATCTAAAGACCTCTTTAGGATTACAGTAAATATACTTCCAATTTTTTTTGCCAGTAACAAAGCAACTTTACTTTCTAGATTTAAAAACTTGGGGGGGGGGAAATAACAGATTTACAGGGAGCAGCTGGCTATCTTGACTGCCCTCCTCTGCCTACATGACTGCCCCCTCCCAGCAGCTCTCTTCATGCCCCACAGCCACAAAATACCCAGCCACCTCCAGCAGTTTCTCTCCCCTGCTCCATCAAAATTGCTTTCAACACAGCTTAAATCCCCCTGAATTTCAGTGGACACCCTGGAGGCATCTGCCACTGCTGTCTGATCAGGGATGGAGGTAAAATGCTCTGCTGAGCAAGCACAGGAAGAAACCAGGGCTCCTGGTAGAGGTCTCCTGTGCCCATGCAAGGTCTACGTGGTTTTGCCAAGGTCCAGGAGCCAGTTTTAGAGGGCTCAGCTTGAAGCTGCGCTATGGTTTCATCTCTGCCAGCCTCGCTCGACAGCAAATGAGAATGTAGCAAGGTGCTGGTTGCTTTTAGCACTGGAGCAGCCCAGCAAGGTCAGCCCAAAGACACGCTCCAAGGCAGCCAGGGGTTGTCATATAGCTTTGCTTCATGCCACCCTTCTCACCTTCATTAGGAGTGTGTTTCCAGGGCTTGATCCATCAGAGCTGCTACACAAAAGCTTGAAGCCTTCGGGGAGGATAAAAAAAACCACCACACCACACTTGGCCAACCTGAGGCTTTCAACTCCCCAGGAGCAGCACAAGACCAAGCACCAGCCTGATTTTCATTCTGCACAGATCCCAACCCCCCCCTCCTCCAAGGATTTCCACCCTTTAGAAGTTAATTCCCCAGCAACTTTATTTTAGAGCAATTTCCAGTTCCCATTACACCTGCTGCGTTGGGCGATAAGTGTGCGGCTCGTCTCCTATCTAGCTCTCTCCAGCCTGGGAAGATAGCTCTGCCTCTCCCCAGAAGAGCCGAGGTGATGTTAGGAAAGTGGGTCTCTGGATTATGATAAGGGAGCGGGTGGTTTTATATGCTGAGCAGACTCACTAACTTCCCTCCCTTCACCTGGCCTTGCGCAGGCTATTTTCCATGCTGCTCTATCTCCTATCAATAGGAAACAGTCAAGTGCAGCCAGCACGTTTAGAGCAAAAGACCCTTCTTCTGCAGATAGTGCATCATCCAAGGCTAATATAACCATGGGCTTAAAAAATGATACAGGTAATGGCTTAAAAAAAATAAAATAAATTCCCAAAAGCAAAAGGAAATATCTCAAAGACAGAAAGATTTTAGTTTTAAGGGAGAAAGGAGGAGGGGGAAGAACTATTTTACTGTTCCAGGAGAAGAAATCCTCTTGGAGGCTTGTTAATTTGTTTTGCTTAATGCCGAGAAGTAACTTGTGAATGTTCAATATCAGCTTTTCAGAGGGGGCCCCAACCCTGCTTTCCATTACACCGGGCACCCATCCAGCCAGAGCAACTGCACTGAAGTCAACGGGTTACTTTGGATTTGGGCCAAAATAATTCAGATCAAAATCTCGTCCCGTGTTTGTTTTGTGGGGACCTGATCCTGCACCGCTGCGGTCCGAGGAGTCGGGTATTACCAACACCGTGGACGTGACCCTTCTCCCAGGGCAGGGCTGGACATCTCCCTAGGCTTTAATGGTGTCAGAAACAGGAGGCCACTCTTCAAAGACTTAAGCACATTGAAAGCAAAACAATTAAATTATCTGCTTTCAACAGTTTGTCACCTATGTCAAATATTAAAGCAAAACAATTGATTATGGAGAGGAATTAAGGGGAAAGAATAAACCTCTTCCCTCCTTTCTAATGAAAATTCAGGAAATTAGAATTGACTCTTGGAAGGAAAAAAGTACCCTCCTGCCTTATTTACAGGATTATTTTTTTCCCCAACTTTACGGTGCATTAGTGACCAGATTATCTTTCATCTCAGGCCCTTGAACTGGTCTCAACTAAAAGAAATTACGTTTAAAAGTCAGCACCAAATTAAAGCAAGCCCCCACAAGCTGCACACCAAGGAGCTCTTCAGAGCCAAAAGTCAATCCTTTCATATAATATAATGTTCCAAAATAATATAATGTTCCCTCTCTTGCTGTTTTCAAACACTTTTTCAGACTTCGAGCCAGTCTGCAAAGGACCTTATGGACTTTATACACCAGTTGACAACTTAGCACCAGGCTCAACTATGCCAAGAGCATCTCTGATGCGCTGTGGCAGATCAGAGCCCAGGCTTGGCTGGACACAGAAGCAAACCACTGATATATGTGGACTTCACATGGTTTAAGACATTTTCTCCTACTGATTGCTCCTCTAGACCCCAACACAAAACCCACCACCACTCTCCAGATCCAGGCTGTTGCACTGGGGATGGGGAAAACCCACCCAGGGAATAGCTCCCCTTGACTTCTGTTCCCCCAGCCAGCAGTTCAAATGTTGATCACCCAGGGCTCCCGTTAGATTTCGGTGACAGGCGATTGCAATTTTAATATCTGTTTAATTATTCTTCTGCCAACCCAAGCAGCAGCGATTATTGCATGAGATTAAGCACTACGGGGCTGAGCCGCGTGCAAATTTTCTTTCTCTGTTTCTGAAGATTTATCTCCTTTCAGACAAAAAAAAAATTGCATTTCTTAAACTGGGAAATTTCCCCCCCACACCTCTTTAAAGTCTTGTCTCACTGTGAATTGGTATAATCACTATTGTAGGATGAGAAAAAAAATATCTTGGAAAAAAAAGATACATTTTAAAAGGAAGACAAAACACCGAGTCTCGCATTAGGAAAGCAAAGAGCTTCATCTCAATTTAGCAAGGTCTTACAACAGCGCTCCAAGAAAGCATCCTCCAGAAGCAGGATGTACTGCTGCTGCCTGCATGGGAAGAAAATAATCCCTCATCCCAAGCACTTCTGGGCAGAGATGGAGACAGAGACCTGGTTTTCAAGCTCCACGTGCAGCGTTATTACGACCAAGCACAGCTCCAAGAGCTCCAAAGCAGAGAGAGCTGCTCTGCTCCATGCGAGCTCGGGGCGTTGCATTGATCTATATTGTTATGGAAATCACAACCTCACATCCAAGTTATATAAAACCAACCAATACAGAGACTTTTTTTTTTTGCATTTAAAAAAATAAAAGAAACAACCTGGCCATCAAAAGTATCACCTACAAGAAATAGCTCAGCATTGCTGAGAGTCTTAAGCCTGCAGAGAGTAGCGGGGTGCAGGGGTATGCCTGGGCAGGGGGTGGGAGCCCTTAACTTAGTAGCTAATAAACCATTTTCCTCCCTATTGTGGAAGCCTCCTCCCACCTCCTGACCTTTTTCCTCTTGGAGTAATTAGAAGCTACCTGGTGGGAATGAAAGAGGGGAAGTGGAGGTTGGCTCGGTGGGGTTTAACCTTTTCTTCCCCTGTGCTTGTTGGTTCTCTCTTCCTCAGCACTGGAATGATCCAAAATTCAAACTGGAAGAGATGCTGGTGTGGTTTACTCTGCATCATGTGGAACCTCCTGAAAATCACACCAAGGAAACTGTAGAAATTACAACTCTTTGGAAGCTCAGAAGCAGCCCCTGGGAGGGTCCACAATTCATCCTTGCCCTAAAGAGCTTGTGTGCAAGGCAGCAAGGAGCTAGCAGAATTATTCCCTTGATTTTACTAAAGGTCCCACCAAAGTTAAATAAAGAAATCTATAGCCAAAGGAAGAATTAAATGAGTTATTTGAAGGGCAAAGCCCAGCCCCTCAGCCTGAGGGGCTCCCTCTCCTATCACCCCAAGGGAAGTCTGCAAACCAGGCACCTTGGAAGGAAACCACCTTCAGCAACAACAGCTTATGCTGATTTAAACCCAGCTTGTTTCAGGCTCCCACTACTCACCCAGGGAGTCTGGGCTAAATATTGAAGAGATATCACCGATAGAAGGATCCTCCCAAGGGAGCTCAGTCTGTTCCCACAGCCACATCTTTATCTGCATTGCCAATGCTCAGGAAAACCCCCTCTCAACCCTCCCCAGCACGGGGCTCACAGCAGAAAAAGCCCTTCCAGCCCATTTGAAACCACCTATGGAGCAATAACCTTACTTACTACTCCCTTAACTCATTGCAAGGTTACTTATTGCAGTGCATTCCTTCCCCTGAGCTGCCCTCACAGCACTAACTTAACACCACCCACCTCAGAAACCCCTCCAAGGGGAGAACAATAAATACTCAGCTCAGCCACGTTAAAATTAAAGAGAACAAATATATATCAACAACTTTTGAAATAAGCACTGATAATTTTTTTTAAGCTACCTTAATAGAACAGCTCTATAAGATCCAACATGAGTTCAGAGACCAAAAACATAAAGAGCAAAGCTAAAATATCATTGGTTTTTAGAAGAATAAAAGACAAACAATTATATAACACCTCCCTTGAGGTTGAGGAAAACACCCCATTAAAAAAAAAAATCAATAAATTAAGCTTTTCAGAGCTTACAAGACTTGATCAAATCTGCTGCCTCACAGATACTTTCCCCTCAACCTTCTCATAGCCTTAAAAATAAAATTAATTACAAAATTAAGCACTCAACAAGAATTTACTCCCTCTCCTCCTCCTTAGAAGCCCCAAAGCAACTGACCCAAACCCTGAAGCACCTCCCCAAGCAACTACCTATGGAGTTCATAGGGCCCAGGTGTGCTGCCCTCTCCTATATGACCAGTTCCAGAGCAGGCTCCAGCACTCTAAAAGCTCAGTGGTTCCTCAGCTTCCCTGGGCAACACGTGGGGCTCCAGTTCCTGGCATGTGCTTTAACCTAGCAACTGGTTAACCAAGCTAAAAGGGTTTTGTTGTGTGCATTCCTGAGGTGTGTTGTGGAGCTTTGAATTCTCAGGGCTACACTCAACCTTTTGAAGAAGGGTTCCACTTATTTTATTTTTCTTTTACTGTTTTTGTTGCTGTATTAATGTATTTGTACAGTTATGGAGGCCTTTAGATGGGAAAAGACTCTTAAAATCCAAGTGTAAAACCACTAGCTCCACTTATACCATACTAGAGTGAAATACCTCCCCTAAACTGGTGTGGGAATAAAAAGTTAAGTTTTATTCTGAGATACCAAGTGGTTTTAAAGGGAAGGCTTTAAATGAGGAGGTTCTGAGTAATGTTGGGGTTGCAGCAGTGAAAAATAAAATCATGCAGTTTTTCTTGAAGGCTGATACAGTCTCCGTGAGGCTTTTATTCCTGGTTTCTTTCTTTCTTTGTTGCCTGAGTTGTTCTTGCTGAGTTTCCATCCGGCATGGTGCAAAGATGAGCTGGTTTCAGGGAGCTGTGTGGTTACAGTCATCTTAAGGGTTATACATGGATGTGAAAAAGCACAGTTTGAACTTCTTCCTTTATTTGTGAGCTGCTTTGAACAACTGCCTGTGTATTAACCCCTCTTCCCTTGGGAAAAGCCTTTCTCCACCAGAAAGGGAAGCACCAGTCAGGGAAGCCCTGGTTGGTTTCTCACCACCAGCATGAACTATCTAGAGGTGCTCTGAGAGCAGGATTGGTGTTGCTAAAATCTGTGTTTGGTGATCAGATCTCTTCTTTTTTTCTTTTTTTTTTTGCCTTCATGGAAATCCTGGGCTCTGCTGGGGTCTCAGCCTCCCAAGTGAATTGGGGCCAGGTCTTACCTGATTATAACTCCCAGGTAAGTTGCATCTGCAACTGGTATTGATGATTGACCTTCTGAATCCCAGGCAGGGTGAAATACCCCAGCTGTGAACTGGATGGGGAGGGAAAGGGCTCTTCTTGTCCATCCCTTTCCCCTCTGCAGGGAGAGGAGCTGGTGGTGAGTAGTGTCATGGCTTCAAATTCAAGGCTTTTCAGGACACAGGTGAGCTGGAAACTATAAGAGAGAAGGGGGAGGAAAAAAAAATATCTTTGCAAGTGCACTTTTTGATCTACCTTAACAACTGCTATAGAGAATTAAATGGAATTCATTTCTGTGATGAAGGAATTAATGGCAATATGGAAAATCAGGCTCAGGTAGGAGACTTGAATCCAAAGAAGGGAATAAAGCCTTGAAATTCAAATGAAAAAATTATTATATAAGCATAAAGGGAAGCTATTTTACACCTGTAAGACTAAATGTATAAATATGAAGCAACTGCTCCCTCTGGGAAGAGAGGATTGTGCTTTTAATTCACCCAGACAAATATGCAGCTTGGCTCCATCTGATTCCTTACACTTCAGTACAGACCACACCAAACCCTTTGTGTTTTCTCCCCTCTGTGCTCACGATTTCTCCCAGGACTACTTCTTGCTGCTGCTATGGTCTTCTCCATGCTGGCAGCCTCCCAGGGCCAGAGCAGCCTGTGTGATCTAAGTCTTATGTTTTGGTTTCCCTGCTTCTCCAAGGGCTTGATCAAGCCTTATGTCTCCTCTACCTACATAAAGCTACAGGAGATTCAGCTCCCAGAAAACACAGACAGCTGTGGAAGCACGGGGAGGAACTGGGCTGTCAGCTACAGGCATCTGGGTGTACTTTCCCTACCCTCTTAGTGTAAGGAAGGAAGAGTGATGTCTTTATGGGGGTGAGAAATGTTCTGGCCCTTAGTGCTGGAGTGGGACTAATCTGGGAACAGGTGACTTATGAGCCAGATAAAGAGGGATTTGGATGCAATACCCCCAGTGGAGGCAGCTTGAATTATTTAAGGGCAGGTGCTCTGCTCTCATTTGTAAATCCATCTTTAGCACGCCTGAAGCTGAGCATCCCAAAAGGAAAGACAACCTGAAATCATGATCTTCCTTGCTCCCAGACTGTCCTCCTTCCTCCTAAAGCATCTTGGTCCCAAGGTGACCAGCTTTTCCCTGTGGTACCAGAGCTCTCCCCCCTGCCACCTTCTCCAATAGCCAGTTCCCTCAGACTACATTATTTGTGAATCACAGACTGGTGGGGGTTGGAAGGGACCTCGAAAGATCATCGAGTCCAACCCCCCTGCCAGAGCAGATCACCTAGAGCAGATCATACAGGAAAGCTAAACTCTGGGAAGTACACTCTGGAGAAATCCCCTTTTGCTTGCACCCTTACTGTGCTCCAGCAGCATCTCTCAACATGATCACTGTCCCTGCATGGCCAGGTCCTATTTTAGTGTGTTCTTTCTAGTGCAGAACACTGAACAAATCAAACACACGGAGGAAAGGGTTCTCCCTGTCTTGAAAAGCTACATGAAACGGGAAGCGAGACCGGTAGCGGGAGGACAGGAATCCCGTTGTATGCAGGGAAAACCCAATTAGGCTGTGCACCCTGACAAAAGTAGAACTGAGCCTTTTAGCAAGGAGTAGTTAATCTTCTTTAGAAAAACTAAGCAGGGACTACCAGTGGAACAGAAGTTGGTGCAGTACTGTTGAATAACTCTAAAGCCACTTAGAGGTTCAAAGAATGAACAAGGCCATTGCCAGCCTTATTATTTTGATTTGTTTAATGAAAATACTTTGCTCATTCCATAGATGTTATGCTTTGATAAGGTAATTGTTCAAGGGTGCAGCTTACATCCTATTAATACTGCACCCTGGGCAAATTAAACCTGACCCAGTGGAGAGGCAGATCTGAGGAGCCCAGTGCTGTTGTGACACTCCAGCTTTTGTCCAGCATCCTGATGGGGAGTGGAGTTGGAGGAGTTTTATTCTTGGGATTGGGTCTTGACTTCCCTGGAGGTGGCAGGGGGAAAGATACCAATTCCCATTACATGCACAGATTACCAGCATGGCTGACGTGGATCCCTGCAGAGCTGTGGGGTTGGTGTTGAATGGTTCAGGAGCACTCGGCATTAAAACAAACAAAAAGTGCAAACTTTCCTTTTAGAAATAGTCCTGGAAGTGGAATCTGTTTCCTCCCTGCTTCAGGGCTTCAAAACCCTTATGGTCTGATAGCATGGAAGTCTTTTTTTCCTTCTGCAGTGAAGTTAAGAGCACCTCCAGCAAACAAGCAGAGCCTTGATCCCCCTTAGAATGGGGAGAAAGGAGAATTAGAGACCAGCGTGCAACCTGAGGGCCATGCTCTGGAGCTGGGTAACCAAGCCAAGAACTTAAATTTCCCTTCCCTGTCTTTGTTTCTTCCAGCCCACCTAGAACCACCAACGGCCAATCTTAGCAATAAATGCAGTTGAGTTTTGTTTATAGCTTTGAAAGGCTGTCTTGGCCAAGGACCTCTGATACCTGAGGACGCTTGAGGTCTTCTGAGACCTGGGCTGTGAGAGGGCACTTCTGCATCAGGGATGCTGCAAGAGGTTTGAGTGAGACCAGGCACCAAATATCTGCACCCAAATCCCATCTGCTTTGCAGCTTTGATGTAATTAAGAAAAAATATTTTTTCTTAGCGATGTTGAGGACGGGTGGCTTTGGCTTCCCTGGTCCTGGACCAGGAGCTGCTTTTCACAGCCACCTTTTTGACCAAGCAGCCTGTTTTTCCTGAGCATGCCTTTGCTGCAAATATTCCTTCTCTCCTTTCTGGGTTTTCTGAGAAAACAAACACTTCAGGCTGAATGTGCTACTCTTCCTTTCACGATTTTTTCAATGGTCATTCTAAAAAATGCAGAAGTCCCTCAGAAATATTTTTTTAAATCCCCGGTTTTCAAGGTGGATTTATCACCCTTTAAAGAGAGATTTATTGGATAATCGCTTAAAAAAATAATGCTTATTACTCCAGGATCTCAAATGGAAAACCTTCCCACATTAGTAATCTTCTTGTAATTGCAGAAGGTAGCAACTTTTCATTAAATAATTCATCCCCGGGCGGTTTTCTTTTACATCCTACTTGTGGAAAAGGGGGGTGGGGGGTGGGGTGTCTGGATCATGATCAAATTCTTCAGGTTTTAGCTGACCACATGAGACGCATCTGACTTATCTTCTAAGGGGATTTCTTGTTTCTAGATGCACCTTGCTCGAGCAACGGGGTG
>JANHFX010014968.1:34758-45258 GCA_027560015.1 Chloroceryle amazona | reverse complement strand
TAAAAACTCCAATTTTATTGGGGGCAAAATTCCAAATTGTACTCTGTTGAATCAGCATATTTTTTCCCCTCTGATTTCAAGCAAGACAAAATTAGGCAAAAATATATATTAAAAATAATTTTTGATTTCTGTAGAAACATGATAAGCTAATCCTGAATTCTTTCATAATACTTACCTCTTACATTTAAGCATTAGTTGATGGTAGGGATTTAGCTGCTCTGACATATGAATGCAGATCTTTAAACTCAGCCTAAAGAAATTCACAAATTAGAATCTCAAAGAGAAATGATATCTCTCAGATCTTTTAAATAATTTCTTATTTTAATTCTTTATTATTCTAAGAGCTTTCTATATGAGGAAGCACTGATCTTGAGATGTGATTACAAGAGAGCAACTAATGTCACCCTAGGCTGAAAGTCAAGGGAAGTGATAATGGACAATGATTTGGCATTTTGTGATGCTGCCTCTGCAATACTCCGTCAAGGTCTGGGTCCCCTGGGACAAGAAAGAGACATGCAGATGGGTAGGAGCTCAGCTGAAGGCTACAGAACTGCTCAGGTGATTGGACCATCCAGTATAGAAGCAGAGGCTGAGGGAGCTCCAGGCTTCAGTCTGGGGAATAAGAGCCTTAGGGGTGAATGTCATTCCTGTCTTCCACTTCCTGAAGTAAGGGGGAGGTGAGAAAAGCTGTTGCCAAAGTCTTCTCAGAGGCAATGATCACTGGGTACAGAAGGGGAAATTCTGGTTGTACATATGATAAAACAATGTTCACAATGGTTGGTGAAGCACTGGAAGAGATACCTGGATGAGTGCTGGCTTCTGAGCAACCTGATTTAATGTTGAAGGTAGCCCAACACTTCTAGTCTGGAAGGCTGGCCTAGATGAAGTCCAGAGGTCTCTTCCAGCCTAAATTGTTTCATGATCATACCACAAAAAAATTTAGTAGACATAGCTTTTTGGCAACATTAATTATACAAATGTCCTTAAGGAAATAAATTATACTACTGAAAGTGCTTTCTAACTGGTTATTTTATTTTAGGGCTTTTTGTGTATATAAAGACTACAAAAGCAGTCAAACTAATAAAGCCAGTGAAGACATTGTCATACTGACAACTGTCTACTGTAGTTCCAGTCTAAGTCAGTGGTCAGCACTAGAAATACACGAATCCCAAATTTTTCTGATTTCTAGAAATGAAATCAAGTCTCGAGGAAAACATGTTAACAGCTACAGAATATTTCAGGCTATTCATCATTTTCCACTGGACTTTCATATGCTGGACTTTTAGCTAATACAAATGGAAAGCTCGTTGTAATAGGCACTTCCCACATTTATAGGGAAGAGTTAATTTGTTATCTATCCTCAGATTTCATTCTTCCCCAAAATATTCCCTCTATTACACTTCAGGCTTTTATTTCTATCATACAAGATATGCCTAAAACAAGTGGTCTGCCACTCATATTTTCTTTACATCTTGAAATTTCTCAAGGGCAAGCGAAAATCTGAGAACTCTTTTAGCAGCTCCATAACCATAGTCAAGTTAATAGTTTGAGGAGTTAGTTCCAGGCAACTCATAAAATCATCCTAGAAGAAATTGATTCATTGGTAGGTTTAAACTACAAATCTCTTTAAATGTAGGAATTGAAGGATTGGGATGTATATCTCCAGTTGGTAGTTACCATTTACTTATCTAAAAGATGGAAGGATCTGTTCATTGGGCAAACCTCAAAAATGTAATTCCCTGTTCAGGTCAATTAGGCTTGGGCAGAAGGGGACTGAAGATTAGAATTAACAGCTCATATAGATTTTAGTGTATTTGAGATCAGGGTCATTATAAATTATATAAATTATAAATGAAACATGGATTCCATGACCTTAAGTAACGTTTTGTTTCTGCTTTATTTTGTAGCCTGGCTGCACTGCAGTTAAAGCCAGTTATTGGTACGGTCTGTAAACATGGCCTGTGATAAAGATTTAGAAATGGTCTGAATGTTGGAGTTGGGTAATAATTATCAATTGTTTTCATAATAAAAGTTATTTTGACTACATAGCTAATGAGCCAGAGCAGTTCAGAGAAAGAAAGCTGAGAACTGTTACCACCTTATTATTAACATTTTCTGGTTTGCTCTTTTGTGATTATATAGCTTATTCATTTAGGTAGTTATTTGCTATTACTTCTTTCCTGTTATTTGTGGGTTTAGTCTTCTCTCCTTCTGGTCTAGTCACATTTAACACTACTTTCATATCCTCTTCCCTATCCTTCCCTGGAGCTGGGCACCAACATACCAAACAAGCTCTGGAAGAGCATTACGCATATGTTAATAACTTGATTTACACATCATTTAAGTACATGAGTTACTTTACCTTTATCATCAACCCTTGTTTAGAGATGAGGAAACTGAGGCATAGAAACTGTAAAGTCCACAATTCTGATATTCACTATCATGCTGTACTACATAAAGACCTAACTGACAGAGGTTTTAAGGCTATGAGCACTTGTTCAATCCTGACCTCTCCTGCCTGACTAGCTTAAAGTGTCTCTTTTGAACACATAAAGAAGACATATTTTAGTCGAATCTCAAAATCAGAGTGTCTCAAAGAAATAGATGTAAAATGCATTATGTGAAAAAAGTGAAAAACAAAAGTAGAAATATGTCCCTCAGATGAAGAAATAACTTATTGCTCAAGTCAAAAGTGTAGGCCATAATAAGTGCCTCCTATTTACTAAAACCAAGTCTTTTTCACTGTCTTCATGTAGTAAGAAAAAGACAAGTCCATTTTGTATAAAGCTGGACTTTAATTCTGTCCATTATTTTTTCTAGCACATTAGTAACTGCTTTCCAAACACAGCTATTATTAGGTGGAAATTTCTAGATTAGAAGATACTGGGTGTATGGTTAATTGTTGCTTGTTTTGGGATCAACACATTTTGCCAAATATTTTGCCATAATATAAAAAAAGTACTTTATATTAGCTATTACCTTGTAAAACATTCATGTGACAGAGCTCACAGAGAGAAAAAAGAAAAAGGACAATATTTATACATTGAAGCAGATACAAAAAGAGGTGGTATTATTTTAAATAGCTAGGCCACTATCAATAGAAAAAAACCCTCAAAACTTTGCTCTCAGTGTCATGACTTGCTTTTATATGCAGATCTTCCCTTTGACATCAACAATCACACACTCAAATTAAACTCTAGCTTCTACTTCATAAGAAGTAATTATACTTATCCATGATAATAACAGATGTAGACTGTAGCCACCTCCATCTCCTATTTCTAGGCTAAGAATCAGCACTTCCCTTCAGCTTTGGTTGAAGATACAAGGACTTTTGCTGAGAGTGTTTTGGGGCTGGAAGCTCCAATGTGAAGACAATCTGTCTGTAAGAACAGAATCTCCAAGGACTCAAGCCTTTGGCTTCTCATGTATGAAGAACACCTTCAGTGTCACTGTTTTCATTATATTTTGTATATTTTCAAATATTATTGCATTATATATTCTATATAATTATATATATATGCAATCATGTATTGCAAGTCAAATCAATATGAAATTATATAATTCACTTCTATATAACATTACATAATGCATTTTTTAAATATTACATTATATAAATCTTGCAATTTATTCAAGGAATTATAATTTACAGTCTTCATCTGCAGAACTCAAACTATTGGTTGAGTCTTACAGTTTTCTGCCTATTGCCTCAACTTCATTCTGTTCCAAGATCAACACAGAAATGAAAAGGATTTAGGAACATAGTTAACTATACTTTTGGCATTATGGTACAGTGAAACACTTGTCTGAGGCACTGAAAATAATACATGGAGATTACTGCGACGTTGGATCTCCAGGTTACCATTTCGATATTCTGGATGAGCTCCCCTGCTGAGTAGTCCTTTATAGGACAGTACTTACCACTGACTCCTCAGAAAGTTTCAGGCCCCCCAGTCTGTGAGTGCCAGTCTTACCAAATAGCTCTCCTGCCTCCAGCTGCCTGAGAGACAAGAGCCCTTGATCCAATTGCTTATCTCTGGGTCTAGTAGTAACCCCTCAGACTGACACAGTCACCTTTAAAGTTTGAATCTTCTGATTTATTGATGATCTCAGTTTTATAGATGACCAGTGTAAACAAGCAGATGCACAGATGTAGTGTTTGGATGGACCTATTGTTTTCTGTTCTCAGGATAGGAACAAGAAAGTAAAGATCATTTAGAAATGGCTCTCTGTTTCCAAGACACAATGACCTTATTTCTGTTCACATCTAATTTATTTCCTGAAGCCCAGAAAGGCCAGGTCCTTTCTCCTTCATCAGGCTGCTGTAAGAGCAGCTTAGTTCCTCTGCTGAACTTTTGCCTGGCTGAGGACCAAGCCCTCTTGGTTATTTTTTTTCTCTCTCCTGCCAAAGTCTTCCTGTGCAAGATGTACTTCTGTCTCGTCTAATGACTAATGCTCTTTGTTCAGATCCCGATAATGTTCTGTTGCCCCAAGGCCTCTTCTGAGGGGAAAATTAACTTAGTTTCTGATTTATGCCAACTCCTGACAATTCAGGTACTTTGTTGGTCACAGTGCAATTGTTAATTCTTTTTTTGTTGTTGTTTTTGTTTTGTTTTGTTTTGTTTGTTCGTTTGGTTTTTGTTTTTTTTTTCCCCCTGAAGTAGCATTACTGCCCCACTAAGACTGAGGCAGCATCCCTGCATGGGGCTGTTACAGAGTCTGTAACTGAAGGAGAACTCAAGGAGCAAGGGAAAAATACAAATGTAAATAGAAGTTACTGTAAATCAAGTGGCAACAGCAGACTGCTTTAAGGACCTACACTGTGGTATTGCACAGGATTCTTTGTCTGGCTTTGTGTTCTATCTTCAGGATTGGGATTTCCTTCCTGAGAGCTCCTGTTCTTTTTCCCCAACTCCAGCTTCTGGGCAAGGGGATGGAAAAATGCTTTGCTAGTGCAGTCAGTTCTCAGCTAGTGGCACAGGCCATGGAAGTTATTAAGAACTAGCACAAACTGGAGTAGCTATTTCTATCACTTTTACTGGATCCAGACCCATGGATTCTAGAGTAAGAGCTTTCATCAACTCACATCACAGTCTTTTAAAACAGATTTAGAAATTCAGCCTTTCAACATTGTGCAAAGAATTTTGCAAAGAATATTTGGTGTGGATGCTTACGGTCCACCTTAAAAAATATATATATAAAATAAAATGCTTTTTAGTAGTAGAATAACCCCTTGGAAATGATGGGAGTTGGCCACAGATTCTAGGGAGAAGCTACACTGTAAATAGGGAGGAAACCCTTGACGTTATTACTTCTTGACTTTTAATAGGTGTCAATGTTCAAATGAGAAGAGTATATTCCTGAAGATATGTAGCAATAAGCTACCAAATTATTTAGAAAGAAAGGAGCACTGTCTTTTGCTCCCTATCTGCATTTCAAATGTGCTTTCAGAAGCACTGTAGTCAGCAAAGGGCCTGTAGGTGCACGTCTGACAAGGAACAGAATAGGATCGAGGCGTGAAAGTCTATCTGCAGAAATACCAAAATAACAAAATTATTCACGCTCTATTTCAGCCTGCTACTCAGAATGATAATATCAAGAATGCTTTACTGCAACATTGTTCGAAGAAGGTCCAGGTTGGAAAATGAGAGTATTCTACAAGCCTTAGACACATGATTTCTTCCTGAAATGAAATTCTCTCCATTAACATATTTTTTTATCTCTTGCCTTTCTAAAGAAACCACTTTAGTTGTTTCCTGTATCCTAGAGAGAACCTCAGTTACTGTGCTGCAGTCTGTCTTCAGATGAAGTAATCCAGGAAGTTAAAATATGCCATGTTTTAAGACAAACGTGACAGTGGGGTTTTTGTAGTTAATAGAATAGTAACAGATCTATGGTACACAAGTATAGCATGACTTAGATCTACACCCATCTCCACATGTTTCCTAATCACATTTCCACCACAATACTTGTCTTGAATGTCCTTCTTCTAACAGAGAGTAAATGACACAAAGAACAAACACAAACAACAAAGAAACAAAAAGTGACCACACCTTTTCCCCAGGATTAATATAAAGGCTACATACTAGTTTCAGGAAACAACTGCCTGGAGAAAAACTTTTCTCTACTTTATACAACCCTGAACCTCCTGCAGTGGTAGATCATAATGACGTGAAGACCCTCTGACCAGATTTGACCTATGAATCCTAATCCTACCAGCAAACAGATTTCATTTCATTCCTTTTTCTTTTCTTGCAGTTGTTAATTTGTTAATACTTCATGAATTGTTAACAATATATAGTTATCCCTGTGCTTTAAAAGGTAAATTGTGAGTTGGGAAATGCAAAGTACCTCTGGGAAAGGAAGTAAACAGTAAGCAAAAATGAGAACAAGAAGAAATGGGAGAGTTTATACAAAGCACATTAATAAGTCGAGCTGGTTTGAAATATCTTCTGTCCTAGTTCATTTTAACTGTCTTTTTGTAAACACCAAAATAGTTATTGCTTTAGTGAAAGTTAATGCAAAAAGATGGGGTTGTTTTCCCCATTTTTAATGTGGTGGGTTTTGGTTGTTTTGTTTTGTTTTGTTTTGTTTTGTTTAATTTTGTTGCTGTTATTTATCTTCTTTAACTGTCTTCTCAAGTTTATGCAAAATGAAGAACTCTCACAGAAAGCACGTTTCAATAAAAAATAAACATTGTTAATTCTGCCTGAAGATGTCAGCGGCTTTTTCCTTGTGGGGCAGACCTAAGTGTGACAGAACAACTATATTCAAAGATCCCCTTCATAAAATGCCCAGCAGAATCAGCAGAGACCATAAACAAGTTTTCTTTCCAAAAGTAGAGAAAACCAAGAATATGTTCAAAACTTTTCTGTAAAATCCAGAGCTGATGAACAAACACAGAGTCTGTAAGCAATCAGATCATCAGTCAACTCTGTATTGACTCTTTTCTACAGTGACTGATTTCTCTGATATATAAAAGCAATTTCAGCACTGGGAAAGAGATATTTCCTGATGCCAAAATGTCTATGACAGCCAAGTGTACATTTCACAAACTTTCCAGATGCAGAGGCAGCAGGCAACTTCCTGCCTACAGGATTTTTTGGTTGTTTGCTGGCTCAGATATATGTGACATATGCATTCTCCTTATAGATCTGACACAACTCCTATCGATCTTATGAAATTCACATTGTCCTGAATATGCAGTATGGACTCCCTTCTCTTTTTTAATATCAGAGTATCTCAAAAATTCAAGAAAACCCAGAAAACATTGAAAACAAAATAAGCTGCTGACATTCTCTTAATCTAGTGTGCGTCCACCTTTTCTTACTAACTAATTGGCATATAGCAAAGTTAAAGTCTATTTCAACCCATCCTATAAAGACAGACAATTTGAATGCAAGACAGGAACACAGAACTAAAATACAGAGCCTAGGAGAAAGCATAAAATTATACATATATATATGTATACTCTTAGTGTGAGAACACAAAATAGAAATCTTCTGTATTGTTCAAATGGTGCTGCTCAGCAAGGAGAGATTTCCATGAGTTCACATTTAGTTGAAGTTTGCATTCTTCACTAGGCTCTAATTGGTATTACACGAAAATCACACTTTAAATATTGCAAGTAATGTTAAAAGAGGACAAATACTATCACGTTAGTATAGGGTTGTCCATATTCTTTGTCAAGGAAATGAGGAATATTTTCTCTCTAACTGCATCAAACGGCTGATGTGATAGACACGGCATTGAGAAGGTTGAGTAATAACATGAGTAGGCAATTTCCACAGAATTAGCAGGTCAGATTTAATAGCAAGACCTCAAAATTGAGTGCTGCTGGCCAGAAATAATGGATAGTGAAGCTGGGGATGTATTAATTCAATGTACAGTCTTCTAGTGAAACCCCTGTTGACTCATTAGTAAAGATTAAATCTACTGTCACATCAAATACTGCATGATAGGATTTCCTCACTGTTCTCTATGTGAAATGCCGTAAGACTCAGCTCTGCAAGGACATGTCGTCATCACAGCTTTTGGCAGTTCAAAGGCTGAGATAGGCCTTATACCTACTCTTAATTTAAACAGTTTGCTAGAAAATGAGACCTTTTGACCTGGTTAAAATTTCAAATTAAACTTTTAGAACAGTCCTTCTGTAGAGTACCCTGATGCAACTTTCCTTATGTGAGAGAGAATGTGGCAGGACAAAATGGTAGCATGTTCTGTGTCTTACTGATGTCTCCCGAGCACTTAATGTCCCAAAGCACGCCAGGTGGCCTTCTGCACCTTTGTGGAGCACTAAGCCAACATGGACATGGCCTTTCTCCTGTTTGCACCCGAAGCAGCTCAGTCATCTGTATTTGGCACTGCAGCACTCTGAGCAGATCCACAGTAGGACACGAGGAGTACAACATTTTTTTCCTAACACACAGGCTCCAAAATAACTGGAACCTGACCCCAGTTTTTACCCTGAATGCACTTGTGGAACTTGTAAAATACAATCTGAGTTTCCTATGAGCAAAGAATTTACCTAGGTGTAAACATGGTCCAAACTGTCTCTTAGAGCTCTGAGTCGTGAGACACTGAGTTCTCTTTTAAGTAGATTTGTATCTTGCATGTCATTATGTGCACTTCTACATGTGTATGTAAGTACACTTCTGGAGAGCGAAAGACAAGAATTTAAGAGATCTTTCTCATTTGTACAACATCTAAAGCAACAGGATGTCAGGTCTGTGATTCCATGATTTGCAACAGATAATGAAATACAAATTAATGAAAATCAGATTACTTTATATGAACCCTGGGCCCGCTGAAATCAATTGACATTTCATTACTGCCATCAATTACATAATGACTTCAGCATTGTTTCTCACATTTTAGATAAAACGCAGTCTTTCAGCTTAATTTGAAAAGTAGTAGGAAAGAAACTCAATGAACTGCAAGTTTGGAGTTTCCTTTATCTACTTCTTTGTCTTTTTTAAACTCAGTTAAGTGTAACATTTAAAAATAAGGATGGTATTAACAAGGATGAAAATATAATAAAATCATAAGCCAATTTGAGCAAAACTATTAATTTGATACAAATTATTAAAGCAGTTTTAGAGCTGTCTAGCTATCATAAAAGCATATACGTTTGTTTATTTTTAAATGCTGCAAAGTTCAGGGTTTTTTTTCTGGTTTTTTTTCTGGCTTTTCCCATGGTCTTCTAGAAACACCTCCTCTCCCTCGCTAAAATGCTTACCAGCTCATATGGAAAGGAAGAAGGTAGGTTACAGAAGTTTCCTTGCTTACCCTTACAGGATCACTTTTTTGTCTGGAGGAAAGAAAGTGCCATTTCAGACATTTGCACTAAAAAGATCTCTTCAAAAGATCGCTCTTTTCTCCAGAGAGGATAGTTCTTTGGGTTCAGGGTCTTTTGTAGAGGAGTCAGCCATTTCAGTCTTAGTCAAAGGTAAAGGGCAGTCCAACTCCAGATGTTTTTCTGGAGAAGCTCAACACCTGTGATAGGAAACTGCAGAGAATCTCCACAACTCATCCGTTGAAGAAGAAGCTTGTTCTAGCTGTCTTTTCTAATTGGAAAGTCTCTATCCCTTATTCCTTTCCTTTTGGGGAGGGAGAGGGGTTAACAGAGAGTATCTCTTACAGGTTTAGTGGATGGCCCTGACCCTAAACCTTAAAAATATAACAAGGTATGATGTGATATTTGTCAGTTTTTTCATTTCTAACAGATTTTAGGAATAATAACACTGTGTTGTGGCCTTTCAGTACTTAAAGGGGTCCTGTAAGAAAAATGGGAACAATCTATTTATCCTGCAGTGATAGGAAAAGGGGTAGTTGTTTTAAACTAAAAGAGGATAGTTTTAAACTAGATATAAGGAAGAACTCCTTTGTGCTGAGGATGATGAAACACTGAAACAGGTTGCCCAGAGAGGTGATAGAAGACCCATCCCTGGAAACCTTTAGGGCTGGGTGGGATGGGTCTCTGAGAAATCTGATCTGTCCATCATCATGACAGAGAGGTTGGACTAGAAAACCTTTAAAGGTCCCTTCCAATCCAAAGCATTCTATGATTCTGTGATTATAAATACATAGACAAATGCTAAATGCAGCTGCTTGTAAACTCCAAAGATGCTAGTAGGCTTCCCTAATTAGGATTTGAACAGAATTTCAGAATCCTGACATTTTCATTTCTGTCTCAAAAGGCTCAAAATTTATGTTGATTTGTGATGATTTTTATTTAAATAGGGTAACAGAAGTTGGAGTAGGCATCCCTCAGTCATATCTAGGAAAATGCTTCAGGAGTGTTGTCCTGGTTTGGGTGAGAACAGAACTGGTTCTGTTCAGTGATTTTGCTTTTTGGCTCAGTTCTTCTAACAGCACTTTCTGAAGTTAGCATCCTGTTTTCACAGACAGTGTCTGCTGCTGGCAGTGATCATAGAATCATAGAATCATAGAATAGATTGGGTTGGAAAAGACCTCCAAGATCATCGAGTCCAACCCCTGATC